>JANQAP020000582.1:1732051-1744451 GCA_026874005.2 Erythroxylum coriaceum
ATGTCACTACCTCCTGTTATCCATTTCAGATTGTATTTCATATTCTTTTCAATTTTATTATTGTATAAAATTGGATTGAACAATTGATGATAGGATCTAAAATGTCGAGGATGTTCTAAACTCACATTCGGAATTTTATTCTTGAATTAATGAGAATCTGATTGTTTATGTGTTTATTGGATGTTGTTGTGGTTTGATTATGCTATTGCATAATTCAATAATAAACTGAGAGGGTGAATCGAATGAAAAACAATTAAATTGGACTAACGAGAGTTAGGTAATTTAATAGAAACCAAAATTAAATCAGATCGATAATTTGTACAGAGAGAGATCTTGTATAGGTTTCTGATAGTTTATTAGAGAACTTTAGAACTAATTAGGATTTTGAATAGGTTGTGAATTGAGAGATTGCAACCTCCATAATCTGATTAGGGTTTATAATTTAGGATTAATGGTTATAACTCGAGAGGTCTAGAACCAACAATCTAATAATTCATAATCAGTTAAGTTAGCATTAAGGATAGGTAAAATTTCCTTTCTCTCAATTAGTAATTTCCTTCAGTTGATTCTTAGGTGTGTTGCAAATTGCTTAATAATTAGTATTTTCGTGTTTGATTCTTAATTTGATTGATTGAAATAAATTCTCGTATTAGTCTCGTTGCATCTTAAATTTCTGTTATTTATTTTTGGCCTTAGATTTTATGATTAGATTAGTTCCCTCCTCGTGGAATCGACACTTTTGGTACTACGCTATCAAACCGTGCGCTTGCGGATTATCAAGGATTAATAATTAAAACTTACACACAACCAAACCTCAATCAAGGAGCAACACGATACCATATTGGTACCATGTTCTAAGTCCTTAACCTAAAAGCTACCAAAGTTGTTCTAGTTTGAATCAAATCTTTCCAAATTTATTCCTTCTTTGTTAAGAGTTTAAAGCCTGAAATAAAATATAAGTCATCCTAAGTACTAACTACTATAAAAAAATAAAACACAAGCTAGTGTAATGTTATCAACATGCTAAAAATATAGTATAATTAGCATTTATCAAATTCTACTGCACTTAAACATTTGCTTTTCCTTAAGCAAATCAATTTTATTACTCATAATATAAATAGGAGGAAATTTTGAGAAATATTTTAGTAAATCAAACATCTTAATCAATATTTTCCGTTATTCATACAATTGTAAATCTCATCAAATTGTTAGGTATTTGTTTACTTTCATCAAGTGATAAATCAATTCAATTCACTCCATATTCCTTCAAATCTGTAAACTTTAACTCAATACATAAAAAAAACATACATGATAAATATACTTCAACTTTCAAACTTTTTCATAACCCTCATTGAATACTGACTTTAACATTAAACAAAAGCATTTAGAGCTTTTTTGACTACTCAACTAACCTTTTAATGTGAGAGTAAACACCTTGTCTTGAATACTCTTAATTACTCAATCAGTTCATCGTTCCAATTGGATATTTGCACCATTCTTTAACTTTAACCTAGTTACTTGATTTGAATGGAATAGACTGAATTACTCTATGCTCACTTATTCACACTTTTTTTTTCCTTTTATGGATTACAAAAGTACTTAAAAAGAATTCTCATTTAACTTAATTATATATAAAACTTATATAAAAAGTATTTTAGTATAGATCAAGTATCCATTGTCAAAATTGATAACTTAATCAACAAAGCTCATAACTAACTTCCTAAATTGATCAACTTGCAATAACAATCAAACTCATAGTGAACTATCTCCATCAATAGTCTTTCAAAGTTAAAATTTTCTAGCATTTCTCCCTATTAAGTTACTTATATCAAATTTGATAAGCACAGGCACCTAAATCCCCCTACTTAGGTTGTACATTATCATGTACATAATATGTAAAAAAATAAAAATAAATAGACAAGGAAAGGAAACACAAAATAAAAGAATCGATTCTTCCCTGACACAAAATAAGAGAGCATTTGCTAGACTTGTTGAATTTTCTCAATAATCATTTCTCATTAAATTGTTGTCATGTTCAATCATGATGTAACACAAATTAAAAAAAAAAAAATATAGTAACAATAACGATCATATCAAACTTGGGTTGGTAGGGTGCTCGATGTTAGATTAGATGGGCATATATAAGGAAGCCTAAAAGCTGATCACTTCATCAACTGATATCATGTCCACTAAGTTGCTTAGTAACGACTATGCAAGTGCTAGTTTACTCTCTCCATATGGCCCAATTTCTTGCTCTGACTCTGCAACTATTAGCTCGGTCTCTTTATGACCTTTGATCTTCAGCTTAGGCTTTACAACTATTAGCTGTAGGGGACAAATTGGTACTGGTAATATCTCAACAACTATAAGCTGCACTAACTTCACTAACTTGTCTTAAATCTAATGTATATACTGCTTAACATATATTATAGTGAGTGGCAGGTGTGCTGTTGAAGTGATTGGTTCATATGGTGGTATAGGTGCTCTTTCCTACTTCTCTTTATATGGGTATGTCTTTCACTACTCTTGGTGGTGCTCTGATGACTGAAAAGTGTTGTCCACACGCATCCATTTATAACTCGACCATCCTTATTGCCCTTAAAATTTCCATACTAATCAAGAGGGGAGTGTAAATAACCATCAAATCTCGCTCATCACCTAGGCTCCTAGTTTTCTCAACAATTGGTTTATAATTGACTTGACTCTAATTGCATCAAATTGGTTATAGTTGAAATGATTGGATGCCGCTTTATTGTAATTATATTATTAAATCATCATCCGAAACAAATTTCCTCTCATCCAATTGAAACATACATATGAGCTATATCACTCGCCTCGATACTTTGGCTCTCAAATATTAAAAAACTCTAGCCAACTGTCAAAATCCACCATATTGTGCAACTTTGTCCTAAAATCTTTCTCTCTTAAGAATACAAAATCTATATATTATGAGACCTCAAATTTTTTTATCTAAAGGGTTTGATACCGCTTAACTAAAGCTCACTTGTGAAATGGAGGAGTAGACAATTGGGTTGTTCCCTATGTGGAACTTTAGCCAGGAAATCTGCAACAAGTGGGTGCTAGGACTCTAGATCTATATGAGCATCCTCCTATAAGGTAAAAGTTTGATATCTCTACTTTTTGCAGCAGTACTGCTCTTTGTCCCGCTTATATTGCACTATAGATATCATATGACTTGTCATAGGTAATAGTTAATCTAAAAAAGAAAAAAAATAGCCATCAATCATAATAATAATGTTCTCACATTTTTGTATAAGGTAAGCATAAGGTGAGTCCATTGTAGCACCCAACATTAAGAGTATTTCAATTTAAAATTTTGCAAACATTAAAATTAAATGTCTCTATATGAAATTAGGTCCTAATTAACTCATTAATTAATAAAACAAATACCCAACAACTCACTAGAATTCTATAGAAAATTAACCTCAACATTTAATATGCCACTCATATCCATTCATAAACAAAACAACATTACTAAATTTTAAGAGTTTACTCTTCAATTCAATCAATATCCTATAGAAATTTATCCTTAAATCCCAAATTTAACCATTCATTAACCAAAATAAGAACTATTAGCATTTAAAAAGTGATAAACCATTCTAATTAAACAAGGAACAACAATAGGACATGCCAAGAAAGTCTACAATTAAACATTTTCATGCTATAAATGCATAAAATCAAAACTTGAATTTAGGAAATAATTCATGTAAAATAATCCTAAACAATTATCCCATAATGGATTTCCAAAATTCAAAATAAACAAGTCACAAATTCACCTCCAATAAATCTATATTGAGGACTATCTGAAGAGTAAATGAAGGGGGAGAATTTCTTGAAGAATAACAAAGATGAATCTACAATTCCATGTCTAGTAATATGACATAATTGAAGTAGGTAGGTTGAATTCAGTCAAAGAATTTAAGGAAAACTAGGTTTGATCAAGAGGAGGTGGAGAAGAAAGCTAGAAGAAAATGACATGTCTGCATGCCTAGAGGCATCCTATATCATGATTGAACAGGGTAGTTATACATTACTATATGGAGATACTATGTTAATGACACAAGTGCAAAATTATTCAATGTTTAAGGAACTCAGGATTTACATAATGACTACATGGGTGCGTATTAGGGTGGACGTATGTCAATGTTTGTAAAACACAAGGGTTACACGAAGGAGATATGGTCTTGTGTTGGTTCAGTGAAGAAACACCAAAAGAAACATAAATAACATGAAACTAACATAGTCCTAATGATAGATGTAGTTTATACTATGTTTTGATAGGTGTTTGAGTGTGTTTATAGGTGTTTATTAGATGATTGTTACATGTATAAGCTTAGAATTATGTTAATGTGAGTGTTTTTTAAATTCTAAGTGTTTGTGTGGTTTAGAGCATGTTTTCATTTTTATTTATATATTTCTTGAGGTGTTTGATGTGTTTGTTAATGTTGGAAATCAGATAGGTGAAGAACAAGAGGTATGGACGTGCATAGAGCTGCATGGGCTAGGTCACAATTGTGACTCCCATGTCACAGTCATGACAGAAGAGAATTACTCAGAGTCACTATTGTGAAAACACATGCACGATCTTGACAGAGAGCAAATTCACTCAGTATGTCACGTTTGTGACAAGGGTTTCCCAGGCACAACTTTTTCCATCTGTTTTGGAGCTCGATGGAATTTTTGGAACTGATCAAAGGTTGAGAACCCTAGTTACACCCCCTAAGACCCTCTGGGACTATTTAAGAACCTTATGAATCCTTAAAAATGCAACCATTATCTTATAAAAGTGGATCAAACAAGGAAGATCGAGAGAGACATCAAGATTTCTAGTTCCAAATCAAGCTTTGAATAGAGTTCTTCTTTCTTTCTCCTTTGTTTTTTTTTCTTAATATTTGATGTGTAAACTGTATGTCCAGGTGTCTATTCGTTCATGATGTTCTAATTTCCATATTAAGGTTTATTCCGTAGTTGTTTTGTGACTTATCTTTATTGATTCAATTCATATTCTGTGTTGTGTTAATGGTGCATGTTCATACTTTAGCAATAAATTGAGAGAGTGAGTCAGAAGTAATCTGATTATTTTATGCAACGAGAGTTGTTGAATTAATATGTCATGCAATTATCAAATCAACTATCATTATAAGAGAGATCTTATGTGAGAACTTGATTATCTATTAGATAACGTCAAATCTAGTTGAAAATGTATGGAAGGTTTTATGAATCGAGAGGTTGCAAAATCTAGAATTTTTGGATTCAATTAGGGATAATTGGTTAGGTCTTAAGAGAGAGTAATCAATCCCTTAGGAAATCTAGGATCAACACATAATTGGATCAATTAGATTTGAGGGAACAAAATAATGAAAGAATAAATCCAAAGCATTCATCCTTGATCAACCTTACATTAATTTGGCAGCTCACTTATTATTTGTTATTTTCTTGATTTTATTTAATTGCTTTAATTTCTGTTATTATTTTTCACTCATATCATATTTTATTACCTTAGACAAAGTTAGATTCAATTCATTTTAGCTAGTTCCTCGTGGGATCAATACCTTTCAATATGATAAGTTACAATCCTATACTTGTGGGTATTAAGAGTTTTATTATATATAAAACTTGCTTAACACCTAACGTGCCCTACATTAAATTAGTGTTAATTAAACTTTGAAATTTATTTTCACGCAAGAATGAACATAGACATTGTATTTATATATGTTAAGCTACACGATAAATACACTAGATAGTGTTATGTTTGTGTTTCAAAAGGTTTCTCTCAAATTGTATATACAAACATGAAAATAATAATGCATTATGTTCGGTCCATTTTAGCCTACACAAGTTTACATTTTACTTAGGATTGAACAAGGAAGTCTCTCTCATAATGTATATTTTAATCCTGGATGTTGATGAAAACATGGAGTCTATAGTACCATGCTACTATTGTGTCTAATTTTTATTGATTTTACTTGCATTCATATCTTGGTTTTGGTTACAAATTCTTGCACTTTTAATCCAAATTTGAATTAATTGAGTGAAAATGTTCGTGAATGTTGCATGAAGGTTGAAGGGAATGTTTTGTGAATTTTGCATGAAAAATGAAAGGTAACGTAAATTTTGCGTTAAAATAGTGGTAAATAAGGTGTCACCACTATGACAAGCTTAGTCACGGTGGTGACTAAGCTTGTCAGCTACCCTCATATTTCATAATGTTACTCATTGCACCTTTAAAGTACTGAACAATGGTGACAGACACACAAAAGTGGTTAATAATATAGGAGGGATACATTATAGTGTTCTCATTATATTACTTTATATTTCGCTCTACTTGTCTAACACTTTTTAAAGTTCTTCGACATGAAGAAAACATGAGAGTTAAATACATGTATTCTTTAACACTAGCTACACATGATGAAATATGTCCACCATATTTGTCTCTATTGCTCTAAACTTATCAAGCACAACTTAGTGTGCCCTAATATTAGGTAAGCATGGACCCAAGTTAAGTACTATGTTTTTTATTATCCTGAAAAACTCATATGTCACTAAACCTAAGATGAATAACCATGAGAAAAAAGTTAAGAATAATCAACATGTACTTGAAGCCATAAGTTACAAACTACTTCAAAATATCAAAATGAAAGCCATAAGTTAGCCATAAGTTACAAACAACTTCAAAATATTAAAATGAAATGAAGACATACTAAAACTATTAGTAAACAAAACAAATCGAAATGAATAAACCTAAATCATTTGATTACCTCCCAATAAGCATTTCTTTATGCGCCTTTTATCAAGACTTCTTATTCAAGTCTTTTACCCTATAGGCTACTCAATTAAAGGCTTAATTTTAATATTTTAGTGTTCATTAACTTGCCTTAACTTTCTTCTTCCTTTTTATAGGCTCATTAGGTTTTAGGGATGTCATATGCTTCATTAGAATAGATCAATCTGTCTTACTTACTTCTATTTGCCAAATACACATCTCTATAAGATCTTATGTGATTATTTCCTATATAATAAGAGATAATTTAGTTAATCACATCTAAACAGAAATAAGTTTCATGTTTATCAATGATAAGTTTATGGTTTTGGATATCTTAAGCACTACTTCCTTATCTTCTACCCTTAGGATTAACTTTATATCATGCTTATCTATTATAGTCTTAAGAACAGTTAGGAAAGGCCATCCTAAGATCAAAGGAACCTCTATATCTTCCTTCATGTCCAAAACCACAAAGTCCACAGAGAACATCAATTTAACGTAAGAAAAATTTCTTGTATTACACCCCTAAGATAATCAATTTATCATCAAATTGAATGGTCATCTTAGTTTAGTTATGTTCACACAATCATAATTTCTTAAATATGTTATAAGGCATCAAATTAATTCCCATTCTTAAATTTGATAATTCCCTTTTGATTAACAAGCCATCAATATTGTAAGGAATGATGAAAGTCCTTGGATCTTTGATCTTTTAGAGTAGCTTTTTTTGTAGGATGTAAAAGCACTCTTCACTTAATTTGACTAACATTAACTCCATGAGCTTTTTTCTAATAGAGAGGGGATCTTTTAAGTATTTAGTACTTTAGAATACGAATTTCAACAAAATAAATGTTAAAATAATTTTTTAAAAAGTTTTAGAAACTTACCAAATTCATCTTCCTTTATATTTATCTAAAATATTCTCAAGTATATTCGATTTACACTTTTTTCCACTTCCTTCTTTGGCTCTTCATCCCTATCTTTCCCTTTCTCCTTATCCTTTTTCTTTTGTGTAACATATTTTTCCATCTTTTCTATCTTTGGTTCTTCAACTGCTAACTTTCTTCTACTCCTCAAAGTTATTTCATTCAGAAGCTCTCTTATGTTTGGCTTAGTATTGGTAGTTAGAGTACCCAATTGCCTTTCAGAGATAAGCTTAGCAAGTAATCAAATAGACACTTTTAATTTATGGATGGAAGCATTTTGATTTTAGAAATATGTCTCAGATGAAATAATAAACTTAGTCATAAGGTCCTCGGGATCCAACTTCAATTATTTTACTTTTATTGTTGAAATTTGGACAAAGTCATTTATCTCTGATGTCCTTAATTACTCCATGAAAAGTTTTGATGGTTACTTTATCATAGATTGTATGTGTTATTATAGGGTTTGTTAAGGTCAAATCCCTATGAAATCAGCCTATTTAGTCTATTGAAACTAGTTGTACATCACTTGACATTCATGATTAGGTGTCCCCTACTACAAATGTTGTACTTATTACCTATAATAGTTGAGTTGTTATATTTAGATTGTCGATCTTTTCGCTAAGAGTTTCTAATTTTGCCTATAATATCACCATTATATCAATATAATGGATTCTACCTATCTTTGACTTTAATCTCGAATTCCTCCACTAGTGGTTGTTTACTTCTATGTTTTCAATTAGTTTTTACAATTTCTCGAGTGGTCTTACTGGAGACATATATAACAACTACTTGATTGGGTAGCTTAATAAAACATTTATATCTGTAAACTTAAGTTAAGAATATGGTTTGGGCTTTTTTTTAGTAACTCCATCCATCTCTCCCATGTTTTATATAATGTCTCACCCACTAGCTGTTGGAAGAAGTAGGTTTCATTCTTAATATTTATCATTCATGCTAAATGGACGTTTGGAAAAAAAATTTTTAGGTAGAACATTCCATGTGTTAATAGATCCTAGAGGTGGTGGCCTTAGCCCTGATTAGTTTAGTCCTTCAGTATGAAAAGGAACAATCTTAATCATATAGTATCCTCTAAGCTCTATTAAGCTTGAAAATATTACATATTTATAAAAATTGCAATATTTGCATTGGGATCTTAACCTTAAATTTTTTTTAGCCTCCATTCTGGGCTATGTAATGCTAGACTCAATCTTTGGTCTACTATTTTGTTATAAGTACACAATCTAGCTATTACTAATATAGGCAAGTATAGATTGATCCCACAAGAACAGTTGGTAAACTACCTATTATTTACAAACTTAACAAGTTAGACCAATGATTATAGATGATCAAATAAGAAAATAAATAAAATAACAAATCTAAACACTAAACAAAATAATGATCAAGAGTAAGTCAATCAATGAATTAACTAAATTTAGGCCAGATTTCCCTAGGAATATAATATATTCAATTTCACATTAGTTTAATGGATTACTCTAGATTTTTGGACTAGTAAGATTTCCTAACTTAGATCATATTCTCTCTCAAGACATATAACCTATTCATATTTTAATAAACTAAACTAACTGTCAAATGTAGATAACCTAATTCATTTTATGAACTCTCTTGTTATGTTTTACACTAACTTAGGAAGATCTTGCAGCTTTCTTTTAAATAGCTCACGCTTAACCCTCTTCTTCCATGTTGCGACCTAAATATACATCTCATATCTTGAAGATTAATGCATGAATCAAATATCAAATCTTACACTTCCTCTCCTTTGGTTCAATCAATTATGAAAGTATGGATAAATCTTAAGAAAACTAGAATTTCTTTTAACCAAAGATCAAGTAAAGAATATTACCTTATAGGTTCATCCTAGATAAATATATATCACAATTAGATCATAATCACATAAAAAATATCAAAGCAAAGATAATAAAGAAAACAAGATAAAGAAGTCAATATTCTTGAATCTTGAATCTCTAAAAAAATCTTCATAAAATCTTCCTTTATCCTCAAATAATGATGTAGTCTTGTTCAAAACTGACATAAATCAACTTCCAAATGACTCTAGAATGTCTTTTGGCTAAAGAACACTCTCTACCTACTCCTTTCTTTAAAACTTAAAATCCTCACTTTTAACGAGCCATATGACCCCAAACACAAGTTTGTGTATAGTTATGTTCTCTAAAAAAATTCTTTATAAATAAACAGTTATAACATAAGTACCTACACGAGACCTGTAGGGGCTTGAACCCGCAGCTTCCTCCAAAAGGGTATATACACAAGAGAAATAGAACCGAACACCTTTAAACGTGCCCCTCAATATGGTGCTATGTAGGAGACTGTGTTCTATGATGCTTCTCTAATTCTTCAAAAATTACTTTAATTTGATCTAATTCTTCTCATTTTTTTCTTCTTTTCCTTATAGAGGACAAATAAGACCTAAAATGACAATACTTCTCAAATTAAACACTAAATCCTTCAAAATTCCTTTAGAATACAATCAATATATGATTAAAATAGTGATAAAGGTACTATATGTCTAGCATACATCAAAATCCCCTACAATTAAGCAATTGCTTGTCCTTAAGCAAACCAAGCCATAATTTAATCTTAAATAGAAAACAATTTCAGAAAGTGCTAAATAGGTTAAACAAACTAATGAGGATTTTTTTATTACTCTTTAATCATAAAGGATCATCAAAATGTTACGTGACTCACTATTTACGTCAATTCATAACTTAATTCAATTCACTTAATGGTTCACTAAAATTTAACCTAAATGATAAAAATCAATTCCATGCACAAAATAAACATACAAAAGATAACATGTTCTAACTTTCAAACACATTCACATCCCTTTTCCAATAAGAAATAAAGTTAAACAAGATAATTAGAAGCTTGTTTGAAAAGTCACCTAGTCTTTTTAGGCAAGAGTAAACACCTTGCCATGAATACCTTTATTACTTTACTAAATTTCTATCTCAAATGGCTACTAGCACCACTCTTTAACTTTAAATTTTTATTGGTATGAAGCCAGTGGATTAAAATTATTATGCTCGCTTATTCACACTCCTTTTTAGATTAAAAATGCTTAAAAGAAATCATAATTACTTATACATGTGCGTTTTAAACAAGGAATATCATAATGATTGTCAAGTATTCATTCTCCAAATTTATAAAATAAATTGAACTCACTTTTTCTTCATTACTCATATCTAGTTACATAAGTATTTCAATTCACTAAAATAATAAAATTCATAATAAATTATCTCCAATAGCGAGCTTTCAAAGAAAAATTTAAAAATTACTTCCTATTGAAAAAGTCATAAGAAAGATTGATAAGCCTATATATATCTTATAATCATATAATTCGCCCCTCATTCTTAAAATAATCATTTTCCCTTTAGAAAAAAGAATCAAATCATGATAAGTTGGTTACTCTCAAAGGGCTACATTTGGAATGAAATATGAAGCTTTTATCTTAACTAGTCATATTTCTAATTAACCTTAATAGGACCTATATTGCTAGGGTCAAAAGGTAGGGGATAAGGAGTCCACCTTCCTTAATCCCCTTGCTCCTTTAACCAGCTTTGTAGACTCCCCATTAACCAAGAAAACCAAAGGCATAAAGTTATACATTGATTAATATAGTTGATAAACATTTCAAGAAAGCCAAAGACATATAGAGTGTCTATTCAGTCTAATGAATCAAATGCCTTGTTAAAGTTAAATTTGATGGAAAAATTCTTATTTAAATGCTTCCTATCTATTTATTAATTATAGTTCTTGAACTATTAGCACATTATCCCCTATTAATGTTCCTTTAATGAAAGCTCTTTGAGAGCTATCAACCACTTATATAATCACAGGCTTTATCCGATCAGCTAGCAACTTTACAATTATCTTATATATTGTGTTACAACATTGGATAGGTAAAAAAATCCTTTAAATGTTTGGGGTATTTTTCCTTTGGGATGAGAAAAATGTATGTCTTGTTTAGTTGCTTTAACATGCTCCCATTCTTAAAGAATTTAGACTACATTAATCACTACTGTTTTGGTTAAAGGCCAGGTTTTGTGAAAGAAATAGTCATTAAGACCATAAGGTCTTTATGCCTTATTAAGGTGGAGTGAAAAGGGAGCCTCCTCCACATATTTATCTTCAATGATTTTGATTAATGACTCAGCTAATTGATTAAAGAGTTGTTCCTTAATAATGGATTTCACCAAATTAGAATTGGATGAAGCATTAATGTTTATTCCAATTGTTTTGGTAAGAAAGGTATAACCCTCTTAGCAGATCTTCTGTAGAGGTTATATCACAAGCATTTTCATCCTTTAAGGAGATAATTTTGCTAGTATTCCTCCTTGAAATGAGATTTTTATGAAAGAAATAAGTGTTTGTCTTTATCTTTTAGCCAAAATGTCCTAACCCATGACTCAACAAGGAAATGTCAAATTATGTCCCTTAGTTGTAGTGGAAAAAATTTGTTTCCTCTTATTTATATAATTGATCATTATCTAGAGCTTCATTGTTGGGCCCCAAATTTTTTTTATTTATTTTAGTAGGCATGATTTGAATAAATTTTGTGGTCTTGTTAGGTAAATCATTTTATTTGGAGTTTAATTAGCATGTCAATGTTAGGAGGATTTATAGCATGGATTGATGGAATTAAAGTATTAAT
>JANQAP020000582.1:1770128-1784246 GCA_026874005.2 Erythroxylum coriaceum
AAATTACTAAATACACTCTCCAAATCAATTTTCAACATATCAAAACCACAATTCTCCACAAAATCACATTCACAATTTAATTATAAATCAATTATACCCGAAATGTCTATGAATGCATGTACACTTATTTTCATGTGCACAAATTCAATATTCATGAATATGAGCATATCATATAATGCAAGAGCATGAAATGCATTTTTTTAATTTCTTACTAATCTCTCATAATTACTATTCTAGCCTCAACATGGGTAACGGGATGTTACATCCCACGATCATGGAAGTTGCATTAACTCCTTCCCATGATCGTGGGCAATGTTTTGAAGTGAAAATTTTTCTTTTTTGTGTGATTGTTGGATTAACTAAGGATACGTCACTTTACTTTGATGCATTTAGACTTGATTGAGACTTTAAACGAACTTAAATAGTTGCTTGATTAATTGGTTAAGAGTTTGATAAGTTTAGGTTGTTAATTGATGTTATAACTTAATGAATGGATTGTTTTGATATCAATGTATCTAAATCTAGAAATTATGAGTTGTCAAAGGAATAAAGGTGTTTTTATGAATACAAATGTGATCCAAAGGATATAAGTAATCTATTAGGAATGAATGCATGAGAATTGGAAAATTGTGTGAATATATAATACTAGAAAAGGGTTGGTGAATGTATGGTTGATAAATTTAGAATAATCAAGTTTACTTAAGATATAAACCTAATTGCAAACTAGTTATATCCAAGCTATGATGTATGAATGATTAAGATTTGTGAATAAGGATACATACTCAGAAAGTTAATTGAGCATGCATTGAACATGACACATAGACATGTGCATGATTGAATATTTATATGATTGATCAACTTTGTAATATGTAAAATATGTGTGTATTGCATAACTAAAGAAGCACAAATTGATTGTCAGCATCCAGACATTATCGGGTCATCAAGGCAATAGCTTATTTGGAGCATACTATGAGTTAACCTAGATGTTTTCTCACTATGATTGATTTGTTTCTGCTTAAATTTCAGTTATTGAATCGTTACTTATGTGATTGGGATAATTCCGGACATTGTTGGTCCTAGGAGTTTGATATTCGAGATTGTATTAGAAGTACTTTCTAATTGTATGTGAATATGGAAAATGTGCACTCAACTGAATGTTAAATGCCGAATTTAGATCTAAAGAATGAGATAATTGACACGAGTACATTGAATGAAAAGTATTGATAGCATAATAGGTGAACTGATGCATTCCATTACATTGATATGCATGATTAGATAAAGGAGTTATGACTGAAGTGACCAATGTAAAAAAGAGCTTTAAGCTAAAAAATACGCACAAAGAGCCACAAGCTTAGTTATTAATGAGCCCGGTATCCACCATGAATACGAGACAGTAAATGAAATGAGCTTGGTATCCACAACAAATACAAGACAGTAAATAGGCGCTCGGTCACAACAAAGTAGAAATGAATGGAGTCACATGTGCATTTGCATATACAACCTGAAATGTATCATATGGATGATTGAAATGAATTATTGGATTGTTCTGAAATTGTGATGTGAAATATTGTACACAAGTTGTACTTGTTCAAGCATGATAAAATGTGACATAATATTCAATATTGGATATGATTTGCTTGTGAATTAGATTATGAATTGTCCTTGTGTTTTGATATGAGTGAGCACATCCATGATGGTTCACTCACTGAGTTCGCAAACTCATCAAAATTGTAATGTTGATTTTCAGATTCTGAGGAGATCTAGTTATACTAATTGGAGTATAGCTACTGCAATTGAACACGAGTTAGTGGTTAGGATCACTTGTACCTGCAGATATCTCTAGTCATTATGCATCAAGAATAGTATTTCTCACCTATTGTCAAATGTATATATGAACTTTGAAGTGTAATGACAATTGTGATTTAATATGATTGTAAATGAAATGATTCAAGATGAATGTTTGAAATGCTTTTGATATGTGATGGCTTCAATAATGTGGTAATGCGATCGTCTTAACGTGCCATCCTCGTTGAGTATGTTCTCGAATAATCGTCGATACGTTTGGGTATATGCTCTATAAGAGTGGTATGTTACAAGATATGTGGTTGAATTTTAAAAAAACACGTCTTTTTGATAAGGTTTATCTAAATGTAACTCGCGTATGTGGATAAAAATGAGAAAAACGAGACTTATGTATTATTTCATTGTACCATTTTATCATCATTTATTTTTAAAAAATGGAACTCAATACACTAGGTCCTTATAATCACGTAAGGGAAACAAGTTAACCAATTTCCATACATATGTTATCTTCTAATAGGTTTATAGATCAAAATTACAAGAGCATAAAACAAAGATGTGCACCAGTTCTAAACAAAGGTCTTTTCATTTATAATAGGCACGTATTAAAGTACATTTACAAAGACATGTGAAAAATAAAAATAAAAATATTCACATAATCACTCTATAGACCTGGAGACAACTCTATCGTCATCACTTCTCATATCGCTCATGCCACTACCTAAAGTTGATTTGTCCTCCTTAAATAGATTTGCAAAATGATCTTTCTCCATATCATTATCAGGTTTATTAGTGCAGGCTTTGAAATATCCATAATACATAACAAATCAATTAGTAAGTCTTCATATCTACTTTTGATCAAATATTTTCAATCCTAAAACTCCTGTGAACGAATGCACCATTCATTATAGTTATAGGCTTCCAAGTTCTTACTTTTATGAAAAGCAGAACAAGCATCTAGCTTGAATGTCTTTCATTTATAATAAGTATCATATTGTTGTGATACCTTTTTAAAAATTTTCTTTTCCTCCTTCAAATCTTGATATGAGTAGTAAGATCAATTAAGCCCAACAATTTTTTGATCTCATTAGACTAATGTTTAACCTTGTCCTTCCAATTGGTGATTTTAGTAGTCCTTTCTTCAATATCTTTTTAGGCCTAATTCAAAGAGATATTATGTTTTCTTAATCTCCAAGTTTACATTCTTATTATAAAAAATCATTTCTTTTATTGTCTGTAAAAGGGAGTGTCAAACCTAAGTTGAAAATGAAAAGGAAATCAATTAGATTCCTTAAGCCATATAGTTTTTTAAGGTACAATGGATCATGTCCCATTCAACATCAATGGGTTACTTCTCATTATTTAAAAGCATAGACCTCCTAAGACCTATGGTCCCACACTATTAAACTCAAACACGAAATCTCCATCTTTGATAGACTAATGAAGATAATAAACATCATTAATCATATAAGATTTGCCCCTATCATGTAGAGGAGTTGGAATTATATATTGTAAAGGCTTCACTTTAGGCTAAACTTAAATCAAATTTGATACTTTAATAGGTTACTACTCCATAAGATATGTTATTTTTTCCTGGTCAAGAGCTCTTATTGTTTGATTTAGACTTCTTGTAACTTCCCTCATGAATTTTTTCATGATTCCTTTTCTTGCTTAAGTCACTAAATCTACCCTTAGAGGAAAGTTTTTTTACCTCGAAGCCATATGAATAAGATTGATATCTACAATACAAGGTATGACCAATATATAAATGTTATAAAATTTGCAATCAGTAAAGAGTTGATGAAAACTTATGAGTCTATTCAGTAAAAAACTATAACCTCGAACAACAACTCTTTTGGTAATGTCCCCTTCGAAAAAGAGACTTACCCTACTCAACTAAGACTTATGTAAAGTAAATAACATGTCTCTATATTATCGATATCATTAAATATAAGGTTAAGACCTCTCCATATAAGTTTACAAATCCATTTACTAACATCTTTCAGGGATATGAATAAAAACTTCCTCTTCCTTTCATCTTTTATCCATTCCTTTGATAGATTTCCCTCGTTTAATTAAAATAATAGCATTTAGACTATACCACTAAGAAAACTTTCGTGCAGACCTCAATTAATGCATGAATTTGAATAGGTCAATGTGTGGCTTTACGTTCCCTGGATGATAAACTATAAAGAAGCCTGATATCAATATTTCTAGATGATAAACTATAAAGAAGCCTGATATCAAAATTTTGGAGCAATGATGTAGTTAATCTAAGGCATGTCTTTCTTAACAACTCTATATAAAATTGTTAAGTGACAACCTTATATCAGACTCAAGTTATCATGATGAACATTAATCTCACTAAGTTAATTAACCTAAAGCATGTGAGTCAATATTTAATACTGCAAGTGTACAATGTAGCTATAATTAGTATCGACAAGTACAGGTAGATCCCACGAGGACGGTAAGTATTAGTAATTACTATTATTTTATTATCTAGCCTACAGATTGATTGTGGTTGAAGTAATGAAACTAAAATTAAATAATTAAAGTAAACAAGCAGTACGATTTAAAGTAAAGAATTGGCTACACTGAATTAATTACCAATATCAGATAATTAGTACCTAAGCTTCGAATCCCCCTAAACCCTTAACCAAATGATTATTTGTCATGCAATTATGAGGTTGATTAATTAGACCGTGGAGATTCCTAAGGTATGCTTGTAGTTAACCTTGAGTCTACTAACAACTAATCCTAAGGTCTCTAACCGAATTACTCAGGTTAAAACTTATAGAATTGCATTACCGTTTATGAATCTCTTTATTAGGTTTGACCATAATCTAGAAAATTTATGTCGTCCTATCTGTAGGATTGCAACCAACTCTTTCCAATTATCATAGATCTATTTAAACCTAGGATTTCTCAATTGCTACGTATGAAATTAGATTAAAGTCTAAAAATCAAATTAATAAGCAATAAATAAAACAGATAATTGGATCTTAATAATCAACAAACACAATTGCATTTACAAAAGAATCAAAACATGTCAAAGTATTCAACTAGGGTTCATCTGACCTAAACACTAATAGAAAAATTAGCTATACATCGGTGAACAAGAAATAATATCCATATATACAGAAAACAAAATAGAAAACATCATAATCATAAATTCTAAATTTCCCTGATTGTTCTCTATCGTGTGTTTTGATAGATCTCTCGATAAAATCTCCGCGTCTTTCACTCCTTAAGCTCTAAATTGCCTCTGGAATCACCTCTGAACGTCTCAAAACAGTGTCAGTCACTTCCTAGTCTGATTTGCCTCCGAAACGTTGCTTTTATATAAAAATCTACGTTTTTAGGTTATATACGGTTATGTGTACAGCTGTGTATAGGAACGTGCATAATTGGAAATCGTTGGATATCACAAAAGTGCACAGCTATGCACTCCTTCTATATTGCTAATTTTCTAATTGTATGTCACGTTTTCATGTGAATTCCTCTCCTTTAAGTACATGAAGGCAATTATCACCTGTAAACACACTTGAAGCATATTAAATATCAAATATACAACAAAAGTATAAAATATCAAGTAAGAATAAATTAAATATGAGGTAAAAAATGTAGTAAATTAACCATTGCAAAACATACCCTTTTGTATGGCTATAGTTTTCTAATACTTACAGATATATGGATGTTAAACTATATTTATATCATTAGGGTCTACCATAAACTTGAACTCAAAATTTTGAACATCAAAGTCTCTATGAGGTGAGGGAAAAATTTAAGATCCATTAGTCATTCATCACTAGCATATGCTCCTCATCATCTATATAACTACAAGCTTTAGTCTTATTAACTCTAATTGAGAGTTAGAGTCATTGTTATACTTAGCACTAATATCTTCCTTGCTAAAAGAAATTGATACCACCCTCACCAGTAAGACTTATGAGATTTAATATCAATAAAATAGGACTAAGTAACATTATATCAAAAAATAGGTTGATTTAAGACTATAAAAACACATCACAATAAGAAATATATGAATCGCCACACTTTACAAAAGAAATGATTAGAAGTGATAAGATATAAAGTTAATGCCACTAGCAAGTTAGATAAAATCTATAGCTAATAGAGAACCTAAATCAAGGTTTTCTTTAAAATAAATTAAAAATATCTTTAAGATTTTTTTTCAATAATAATAATGATCTCCCTCTATTACAATAATAATTAAGCCTTTTATAGTTTTAAACCCTAGAACTAGAATATGAAAGGAGATAACAACCTAGATGTATTCTAATTAGAGACAAATAACTTCGAAAGATAATCAATCCCTGTCTAAACATAAATATGGAACCAATTTCAACTTAATTAATTAACTCCTAGAACATACAACGAAGATGAATATAGAACCAATTTCAACCTAATTAATTAAATTATGAGTTCAATGCCTATTTTAGTTATGCAAATATTTAAAGATTTAGGGATTTTGAGAAAAGAGCAAATGGTAAGTTTTAAATTTCTAGGACCCACTTTTATTGAAATAACATAATGTCACGTCAGCAAGCGTTGGATCCCATTTATGTGCATAAATTTTAAAGAAAAATCATGTCGTGCATAACGTGACATGTAATTGACGAAGGATAACTCTGTTAGATTTTTAATCCTTATAGGATTTATTTTAAACAATTTAAACGTTGAGATTCAACTTGTATTCTGATGTAAAGGCTATGGTTTAAAATACACTTTTACACTTTTAGCCAAATTTTATTTGTATACCATTTTTTGCTTTTTCTTGCAAATACCCTTAATACTGGCTAGCATCAGACTAAAGCTATTAATTAAGAGGTCGTTCTTACTATTTTTATGATATTAACAATACAGTAGCCCTTTTTCTTCAATTAGTATGATTCAAAAATAAATTTCATCCAGACTTTAATAGGCAATTTGCTTCGTACAAATATGCCTATAATGTATTTACCGAAATAACCTAATCCTTTTTTGCTAAATCCAGCATAAAAATATGCTACTGACGTAAGTAAAGCTAACGCAAAAGTAGTATTTATATCATTGGTAGGTGCGGCTAACTCCCCCTGAGGTAACTATATGATTTTCCAAGGTAAAAGCGCCCCAGACCAATTAGACACAAAAATAAATAAAATCATAGTTCCAATAAAAGGAACCCACGGACCGTATTCTTCTTCAATATGAGTTTTGCTTATGTCTCGAATGAATTTAAGGACACATTCGTAATTCAAGCTATCGAGCCTTGCCCTTCTTATTGGCTCCACTTCTGCTAAATTTTCGACACATTATAATCATCTCACACTTTGAGGAGAAAGGTCAATTCTGATAATGGTGAAATTTTTATCGAGATAATTATAAATTGGTGTTTAATTCTCATACAATATTTTTTTTATGTGTCAGGGTCTTCAGCCTTCTTATCTTTATAATATTTGAATGAGGTCATTGCAAAAATCAAGTTATCCTTACCTCTATTCTTGAATGTCAAAAGTGACATTAGCGAACTTAGTATTTGAAACAATTACATCTTACAAATAATACAAGCGTCCTAATAAAAGAAGTTAATTAACGTGAACTTAAGAAATACAATCTTATCTAAATGTATTTTTTATATACTTAAAAGTAATACATTCAGTCTAAATCATTTCTTCGAGAAAAGATAATTATCTCAATGAAAAAGAGGGAAAGAGGAAAGAAAAAGATAAAAATAAAATTAAAAGTATTAAATTATATATTAATGATAGGAGAGTTTTAAACTATCACTTCTACTTTTTCTATTCCATTTTTTTTTCCCGATAATATGAAGCCATGCAAACTTATAAATAAATAATATATTGCATTATAGGGCCTTTTTTTGTTTTTTTAAGCTAGTAATCACTTAGTAGGCTCGATAATGTGCCCTTTAGATGTTGGGAAAATTTGTAGTTACGAGTTCGACTTTGGAGAAAGAAACGGCCAAACGGGCTTCAGTCCATGCACGTTTACTTTAGCTACAGTGTATGTTTCAATTAAAAGAAACACTAAACTGAAGCCTTCTTAGTTCTTACCAACAGCGCCCGCGTCACGTGTACCAGGAACCAGGAACCAGGAATCAGGAACAAGAATCTCAAATTCTGTCACATCTCATCTTGTATTAGATTGGTTACTTACTCCCCCGAGTCACCTTCAATATTAACACACGTGCTTTACCCTTCTTACTTAGACATTCGTATTCAGGGTTACTTGGATACGAGTACAGTAAATAGAATGGAATGATTTATAATATAAAGTAATAGAATATAAATAAGTATAATATTAAAAAATTATTATTTGATAAGAATAAAAAATTTATGATATTATATAATATAATATTATTTGGATGAAAAGTTTATGATGTAATATAGTGTAAAATTATTTATTATTTTATATTACATCTTAAATTATTTTTTATTTTTACTGTTTAAGATAAAACAAGATGTCATATAAAATCCAACTCTTTCATCTCATTTTATTTTTTTTATTATAAATCTTCCACTTAAACGATAAAATAATATTACATTAATTCTGCTACTTTCAACCAAACGTTGCATAAGTTTTCAAATTCAGATTGCATTTGGATTTGCAGTGTAGTAGGAATAAATACTTATCTATTGTAGTTTCTAAACGTAGACATATATTTAGATTTGTGGGCGAACAATTAGAGGTTAGATAAAAGTGTAGTGTCACCACAGAAATCGATAAATAGAAAGAGGGTTACAATAAGAAAGTGCTTCTGCGGTAAAAATTTTACTTGTCATTAATAACTTTCTAATAATTATTATTTTCGATTATACCCTTAACTAATAGAATTTTTTATGAAATATTTTACTTACTAAATTTATTTTATTTATATTTTTATTTTTATTTAATATTTTATTATTTATAATTTTAAATTTATGTAACTAATAATATATTTTTTAATTATTTATACACCAATTAATAGTTTATTAAATCAATGAACTTTTTATTCATTTTATTTCTTTTTAACAATAGCAACCGCAACCGTAACCGCAATCACAATCGTACTTACTAAATACCTATTATCACATTGTAGTAATTGCCAAAATAGTAATTTCAAACATACTTAATAAGTATTTATAATTTTAGTGGTTGATTTTATTGTAATATCAATCTTCACCGTTACTCAAATCAACCCTTAATGTCTACTCTATCCTCCACAACAAAAACAAACAAATCATACTATCATAGTATTCTATTGAGTTTGCACTCTGCAATGTAACGTCCCAAAAATTGAAAACCAAATTGCTTGCCATCTAAGGCATCCGCCTGTTTCGTCATCATCAGTCCATTCAGACCCTTATCTGTCTCTCCAAGCCCTAGAAAGCGCACAAATTCTGTTTCTCCTTATGGGTTCTGAAACGCCTTTTACTCCGCCAGGGGCTGTCACACCACCCTCTCCTCCCGCACCTAAGCCAACTGCAGCGGCTTTGGCACCTGGGTTCCGGTTCCACCCCACCGACGAGGAACTCGTCAGCTATTACTTGAAACGGAAGGTTTCTAATAAACCTGTTCGTTTTGATGCAATTGCAGAAATCGATATCTACAAGAATGAACCTTGGGACCTATCAGGTTACCTTATCTAATCTTGTGCCCATTCCTTCGTTTACCTCAGTTCTTTCTTATTCTGCTTTTTTTTGTTTTATTTTCTGCAACATTTAGTTTAGACGTTTTGTTATGTTTTTACAGTCTTAAGGAAATAGATAGAAATGCATTTTAGTATTTGTTTGTTTTGACGTCTCTAAGTGTTTTCTCTAGTAGTTTGGATATTTGGGTAGTTTGTGCCTTGCTTTCTATGGCAAATGAAATTATGTGTTGTGGTGACTCCAGTTAAAATTTTCTTTTATATTCTTGCTGTGCGTAATGTGCTTATATGTGGCTGCCTAGGACCTTCATTTGGTTTCCTCTTTTTTTATTTTCCCCCTTTGGTGGTGGTGGTGATGGGGTTGGGGATTGAAATTTCCTTTTATCTTTTCCCTTTTTTAAAGCGTCTACTAACTTATTATTCTTCTTTATGTTATCTGTCTTAATTGTCTCTCGGAGATAGTAACTATTGATGCTGGTTGCTTAACAAGGTTTTCTTGTTTGGGAGTTCTTTCAGATAAGTCAAGGTTGAAAACCAGAGACCAAGAGTGGTACTTCTTTGGAGCATTAGACAAGAAATATGGAAACGGAGCAAGAATGAATAGGGCAACAGGTAAGGGTTACTGGAAAGCTACTGGCAAGGACAGGGAGGTTTGCAGGGGTTCACAAGTCATAGCAATGAAGAAAACACTTGTTTTTCATAGTGGGCGTGCACCTGGTGGGCAACGTACTAATTGGGTAATGCATGAGTACCGACTTGTTGATGAAGAATTGGATAGACTCAGAGCTACACAGGTGAGGTTTTAACAACAATAGTTGATGATTTCTTGTTTGTTTGCTTGGATATATGGTGCATGTGAAGTTAGTTTCCAAGCTCGCATGCTATTGCTTATAATGTTTTAGTCTTACATAAATGAAAATACTCCAGTGTTATGCTTTAGATACCAAAAAGCAACTTAACTATTATGTGTTACTTCTATTCTACTTTAATGCAAATGTATGTAACCTATGTATTTAGCTATAAATGATGTTTTTTGTCTCAGCACCAGAAATAAATGGTTTGTCCTTTACGGTTAACTAAAATTTGACATTATTGTTTTCAATACTAGGCGCAAAGAACCTACCAGACTGACCCTCTTGCTTTGTTTTGTTGAAGAACGACTCCTATGTGCTTTGTAGAGTGTTTCACAAGAATAACATAGGACCACCTTGTGGGAACCGATATGCTCCATTTATTGAGGAGGAGTGGGGTGGTGACCAAATTGCTATTGTTCCAAGCGAAGATGCTATAGAGGAATTGATTGCTGGTCACGATGCTTCTGCTGGACTAAATCACGTTGAGCAGGTCTGTGCTCTATATTTCTTGGTTTATGTATACATACCGAAGCATTGAAGATGATGAATAATGCTTTGTTGTATTGAAATGTAATTGAATCACTATTTACATTTCTGTATCTAGATTTGTATCATTACGAGTAATCCAACTAAAGTGTCATTGAAACCTTACTAGTTACAGAGTAGGATAATTTTGAACATAATCTCATGTCTAGAATCAAACAATGAATTATGTTGATATTATAGAAATAATCAGCTAATTAGCAGTAATGAATTGTGTTGATATTATAGAAATAGTCAGCTAATTATCTCTAGATATAATTAGCTAATTCTCTTTATATAATTAGTCGATATTCTATTAATTAGTTGAGGTTTTATTACATAGAGAATAAATAGATTCTTCTTAATTTAAGGAGTTAATTAGGGTTGTATGCCCTATATGTTCCTTGTACTATTCACAAAAAATTAAGGAAGAATTACTTCGTATTCTTTCTTCATGGTATTAGAGCCATGACTCTCCTACAATATTTTTTCCTTTCTTCATTCAAATCAGTCCTAAATGGACTATCGTTTACTGATGATTGGCAAGCAAAGAAACTCCTCATCCTCCAACGATGATTTCAGCAGTTCAAATGTGACTAATCCTAGTGTTATGACAAGTAACGTACAACATAACTGTGATCTTCTTAGCTCAAATTTGCCTTTTCAAATGATGAATCACAGGTTGAATGATCAGAATTATATGGAATGGTTGCAAACAATAAAGATGGTCATTGAAGGTAGAGGAAAACTTAGGTATTTGATTAGAGAGACAACAAGGCCGGCTTCGGATAATCCAAATATGGCAATATGGAGGTTCAAAAGTTCTTTGATCATAGCTTGGTTGATTAATTCTATGGAACCTACAATCAGAAAACCTCATATGTTTTTGTCAACTACTAAAGATGTATGAGATGCAGTTCAAGAGACGTATTTTGATATTGAAAATTCTTCTCAAATTTTCGAACTAAAAACAAAGCTTTGGAAGGCCAAGCAAGGAGACCTTGACGTTACATTGTTTTGTAACAAACTTGTAACTTTGAGACAGGAATCGGACCTATGTTATGAAGATAATTGGGACTGCCTGAATGATAGTGTTTGACATAAAAATGGGAGAAAAACAATAGAGTTTTTGTTTTTTTGCGAGATTGAATCAAGAATCGGATGAAATCAAAGGCTAAATTTTGCGAAGAAAGCCTTTACCCTCTATCAAAGAGGTTTTCTCGGAAGTAAGGATAGAGGAGATGAGGAGAAAAGTGGCGACAGCAAATCAAAAGCTGAAGGTTCTACCCTCATGTCGAAAGGAATAGAGGTTGAGGGAGAGAGAAAATACAACAAAAGACTTGGTGTGATCACTGTAAATATGATTCACACCCGGAAAACATGCTAAAAAATTCATGGGAAGTTGATAAATTGGAAGAAAAACAATTCAGAGACAATCGTACCTCCCAAGCCAACTTTATTGAATATGGGCCCAAATCGTCTTTTGACATGTAGCCTTTTATAAAGGAACAAATATAGCAGATCTATAAAATACTTCCGTCTCAAAATTTCTCTAGTTCAAATTCTACTTGTTCTTCAATTCAAAAAGGTAACTATCTAGTTGCCTCTTGTTTCAGTGTCAATTCAGATCATTCTTGGATATTTGATTTTGAAGCAACAAATCATATGACTGGTCCTATAAATTGTTTTCTTCCTATAGTCCTTGCGCAGGAAATCAAAGAGTTAAAATAGTAGACAATTTCTACTCAAGAGTAGTTGGGAAAGGATCAATTGTTCTTTCCCCTGATCTTACAATCCACAATGTTCTTCATGTTCCTAAATTGTCCTACAACTTGTGAGTCCGTAAAACAACTATTGACCAAAATTGTTGAGCTAATTTTTCTTCATGTGATTGTCAATTCTAGGATTTGAGCACAGGGAAGATGATTGGCAATGCTAAACAAGTTGGAGGTTTTTATTTTTTCGAAAGTAGATATGACTTAAATAGGCAATTCCAAAAAACTTTTTTTAATTATATTTCAATACTTCTTCAAAATAAAATTATGTTATGGCATTTTAGATTTGGACATCCAAGTTTTCGTTATATTGAACATTTGTTTCCGAAGTTTTTTACAAATAAAGATTTGTCTTCATTTCACTGTGAAATTTGTCAAATTGCTAAACATCAAACATCTTTCTCAGCACAACCTTACAAGGCCATAAAACCCTTTGCTATAATCCATAGTGATATTTGAGAACCTTCTAAAATAAAAACAATAACTAGAAAAAGATGGTTCATAACTTTATTGATGACCACACTAAAATCACTTGGTTATTTTTACTTAAAGAGAAGTCAAATGTTGAGTGGGTGTTTTAAAACTTTTATAACATGATCCAAACACAGTTTCAAACTAGAATTCAAGCTTTTAGAAGCGATAACGGAAAAGAATACTTCAATAAGGTTTTAAGTAATTTTTTAGTTAAAAAAGGTATTATTCATCAAAGCTTATGTACTGACACCCCATAACAAAATGAAATAGCAGAAAGAAAAATAAACATCTATTAGAAATTGCAAGATCTCTAATGTTTTTAACTAATACTCCTACGTACTTATGGTGTGAGGTTATCCTAACAGCTACATATTTGATTAATAGGATGTCTTCAAAAGCTTTAAAATTTCAAACACCTCTTAATTGTTTTTTATAAATATTTTCCTTCATCTCGATTATCACATGATCTCCCTCTTAAAGTGTTTTGAGTGTATTGCATTTGTTCATATTAATGACAACAATTGGGAAAAACTTGATTCTAAAGCACGAAAATGTGTTTTGTTGGTTATCCTTCTACTCAAAAAAGGGTACAAGTGTTTTGATCCAATAACCAAAAGGTTTTCTATTTCCATGGATGTCACCTTTTTCGAAGATAAACCTGTTTTTCTCACCTCATCTTCAAGGGGATACAAGTAGTGAAGATTTGTTTTTTGATATTTATGACAATGATGTAGATATTTTCTATAATCTTGATTCAAACATTGATGGTGTCTCAAATAATGAAAATAAGTATTCATCTTCAATGCCTTTACAAATTCAATCTCAAGAAAAGAATGAAATGTGCAAGACAAGATGGAAATCGTTTTTAATGGAAAGTCTTTTTGAGAAAATATCCAGAACGACAGAAAAGCACAGATAACTTGCAACATGGTCAAGAGTCTAAACCAAAAACAAATCCAGAAATTGGAGACTGATAGGCCCTTAATTAAGAAATGCTATAGGAGGAAGAAGGGGCACGTGGGGTTGAGAGTATATTCTAGGAGGCAGA
>JANQAP020000582.1:1784254-1797041 GCA_026874005.2 Erythroxylum coriaceum
TAGATTTACCCATTGCTCTTAGGAAAGGTTCTAGAACTTGTACCAAGTATCCTTTGTATAACTTCTTATCATATCAAAGTCTATCTCCATTTACTTCTAAGTTATCCATTGTTTCCATTCCTAAGAATATACAAGAGGCTCTTAATATTCATGAGTGGAGGGCTGCAGTCCTGGAGGAGATGAAAACTTTGGAGAAAAATAGAACGAGGGAGGAAGTTGATCTTTCGATAGGGAAACCACAGGTTAGATGTAAATGGGTGTTCACCATAAAGTACAATTATGATAGATCCCTTGAAAGATATAAGGCTTACTTCGTTGCTAAGGGATTTACACAAACCTATGAAGGGGTTGCGTCTCTAATTGTGCATATAGACGACATTATCCTCATTGGCGATGATTTTAAGGAAATTGAAATTCTTAAAATAGATATCTCAAAGGAGTTTGAAATCAAAGACATGGGATATCTCAGATACTTCCTAGGGATGGAATTGCTCAATCTAAGAAGGGCATAGTAGTCACTTGACGGAAGTATATCCTGGACCTTCTAGAAGAAACTGGGATGAGTGGATATAAACCATTAGATACAACAACAACAACACCCAATATGAATTTAGTTGATTCACGGAATCTGAGGAGGTCCAATAATACGTAGCCTTATCCTTAACTAGTAGAGAAGTTGTTTCCAATGTAAACCATTAGATACTCCTATAGAATTCAATTCAAAGCTGGGTGAAGTTAAGGAAGGAGTTTCAGTAGATACAGGTTGATATCAACGACTAGTAAGAAAACTAATCTACTTTTCTTACACCAGACCAGATATTTCCTTTGTTGTCAATTTGGTAAGCCCGTTTATACATACTCCTTATGAAGAACACTTGGAAGCAGTGTACAAAATTTTAAAGTATTTAAAGGGAACTCCTAGGAAAGGATTATTCTTAAGAAAAGTGATCAAAGGAGAGTTGAAGTCTACACTGATGCCGACTACGCAAGGTCTCTTATTGACAAAAGTTCAACTTCTGAGTATTGCACATATTTGTGGGGAAATATGGTAACTTGGAAGAGTAACAAACAAAGTGTGGTAGCCAGAAGTAATGTGGAGGCAGAATATAGGGCAATGACTCAAGGAATTTGTGAAATAATTTGGCTTAAAAGAGTAATGAAAGAACTTAAGAAACCAGTAGAGTACTTAATGAAGTTGTTTTGTGATAACAAAGCAACTATGAGTATTGCAAACAATCCAGTTCAACATGATCGGACGAAGCATGTGGAGATTGGCAGACATTTTATAAAAGAAAAACTTGAAAGTGGACTCATTTGCATACCATTTGTACCTACAATATAACAAGTTACCGATGTCTTCACCAAAGGGCTACTAAGACAGAATTTTGAGTTCTTTGTATGCAAGTTGAGTATGATCAATATCTTTGTATCAATTTGAGGGGGAGTGTTGATTATTAGCTGATTCTCTTTAGATAATTAGTTGATATTCTATTAATTACTTGAGATTTATTGCTTAGAGAATAAATAGATTCTTCTTAACTTAAGAAGGTAATTAAGGTTGTATTGTCGTATATATTACTTGTATTATTCACAGACAAATTAAGGAAGAATTAATTTGTCTTCTTTCTTCAAATTGAAACCGATAGTTTTTTTGGTTGATAGGAAACAAATGACTTCCAAACTAAGTTTGTAATATCATTGATAAATCTCTCTGGTAGAAACAATTACCAGCAGTCCTACAGTAAAGAAGACTATTAAACAAAGATAATGGACAATTTTGGAGCAATATAATGGCTTTGCCTCCAATAGATATTAGCAACAATGGAATCAAATTCTCAAATCAAACAGAAAGTTGAGAAAAGCTAACAAATGGTTGTAGAGAGCAAATCAATGTCCTAAGAAACATCTTCGGAATTCATCAGATTTTCGTTGTTCAGGTGGTCCTTGCAAACATCAGTTTTTCTTTGGCATTGCCTCCCTTATCTTATCTTCTCCTCATGTAGTCTGAAATTTATTCTGGAGACTTCTCATTGAGAGATGGAAATAGAAAGTTGACATTTTTCTTAATCATAAAAGTTAATGAGGACTCCAATTCAATTTAAAATATCAAAGGAATGCCTATACATTGATTCCCAGAAAAACTAATGAAGTGAGTGATAAAATGTAGTTGATGCATGATTGTGCATGGGGATGGCACTCCTTTACTTTGAAGAAAGGTCCCTCTTACTCCTCTCAAATAACTCCACACACTACCCCATTTCCTTCTTTTTGTGTTCCCTTCTATTGAATAAAATGTTAGATTCAAGTACAACCCTTGATTTAATAAAAGAAGTGATTTTTGGATGGATATATGATTGTGCAGCAGACTAAATTATTAAATCTGACTTAAAAGCTTTCATGAAACACTTTGCTATGTATTAGGACATCACAAAATATCCTACTGACTATTACCATTACATAATGGCTATTGTGGTCATTAGGAGCTAAAATGTTGTTGAAATTCTTTTCTTGGTTTTAGCTTTTAGTTTTTCTTAAAAAATAACTATCTTACACAGTAACCATTGTGTAAGATTTACCATGTCATATTTCAGCAAGTGAGGGGGTGCTGCAATTGCCACTCCGTTACATAATGGGTTCTTGCAATTCACATTCATAATAGCTGTTAAGGTTGTTATATCTTCATTTCCATTTACAATTGCTTGTAATTTTTTTTTTCTATTTTTAGATATGTTTTTATGAAAAATATTTTAACTTTAAACTGGCATTTAAATAGTAATTTACAATTTTACTGAGACTAACATTCAAAGATCAAAGTTGTTATGTAGTTGATGATTTATTGCAACTCTTTTAGATTATCTCCCAAATACTTTTTTAGTATATTTTCAGCTTTGGACTTTCAACAAACTAGCCCTTAAGCTTAGATGCTAGATGGTGAGCTTTGATTGCTATAATAGGTAAGGCTATTATATGCATGACGAAGAAATCAAATTGACGTGCCTTCAATGCCTAGATAGTAAAAATATACAGACATAATCTGCCAAAACTGATTTATATGACTTAAGAGTGTCTAAATGTCAGTTGGAAGGAGAAGGGAAGCTACACATTGCTTGATTAGGTCCTTTGAGGACACTTTTCTCCATGTCTGTGTCCAATGAAATCTCAGAATAGAAACAATGTCTTCCAGTTGGGTTTCAAAGAGCTTTTTTCTGAACCTTCCACCAATTGACTGACCAAGGTTTCAAAGTTTTTCTACTGGCTCTCTTGACAGAAAGATGTTATAGATAGCTGTACCTTTTCATAATATGCACACCCTGTTACTGCTGGACTTCATGGAAGTGCAGCAAAGGGGACTTGTGAGCAAGTATAAGATGCCATATTTTTGTTTAAGTTTGTTGGGTTTGATGGTCGATGCTACAGCTAATCTGTGTAAGCATATAAATTTTGCCGAAACTAGCAAACCTGGTACGTTCTGTATGCTGGCTAATGGTGCAATTATAGCTGATCGTATAACTTCAGTTATATGCAAGGAATGCCTCCAAAGAGAGATAACATGCAAATTTACAAACATTTGCAGTCAACTAGTCCAAGTGGGTTATTATGCACATATTAGCAGTCTAACTACATTTCAGCTTCTGAAGGCAATAATGCTCAAAACTTATCAACAAAGAATAACCATTGGAGCTTCTGAAGGCAATAATCCTCGAAACTTATCAACAGAGAATAACTGTCCGGACAAACTCTTTTACTTTTGTAGTTAGTCCTATATCTGGCTTCTAATCTGTAGACCTAATTTTTGTTCCTCATCAAGATGAGTGTATGTATCCTGGTTCTGGTGCTTCAATATCATCGTGATCCTGTAGCATATCATTTTGTGGATTGGGTTGTTAGGCCTCAGATTATGATTCAGACAAATGCTTACCAACTACAAACGGAGTTGAAGTACAGTTTGTGGTTGTTTAAGAAAGGTTTGCTTTTTTGCTAATCTTTGCTCACTGTAATTTTTACCACTCATGGAAGAATATGCATTAGAATCATAATTTACTTTAATGCACTTGTTTGCGTTAATTGTGAAACTTTAGGTATGCTTTCTTCTTCCTGTATTTTGTAATGGGTATAAGCATACACATGTCAAGAAACAAAAAGGTACACAATCCACTCCCTATCAGTTACCTGGTTGAGTATATTGTTGCATCAATATTGCTATCCTAGACATGTTTAGACATAATTACATTTCATATAAAAGGATTTCAGTCATGCACGCCAAGGATCATTAAAGTTTAAATTCGTAGTGGATTCACATATCCAGAAATTGCACTCTCAATGATATTTAATTTTACAGGATAGTCATTCCTTTAATAAGGATCTTCATAGTGGTGAAGAATCTGTAAGAGAGTCCAATGTATGCAAAACTGAAAAGGATGAGGATTGTCATCCACAGTGTGTGCTTAACACGGACGCATCATTGCCTCTACTCCAGTATAAGAGGAGAAAATTTGGCAATGATACAGGGTCTAATCGCTCAAATGCTTCAAAGGATTCAATAATGACATTGCAGGATCTTGGGTCGTCTTCAACTGCTACAGCAGCAGCTGCTGCAGCAATGATTGCAACAACTGCAGCAACAAGAACAGCAATATCTGCATTGTTGGCATTTTCTCTAATGGAATCAGTTGAGCCCAAAGCTCCTCAGACGACTCCTAGACCTAAAATTGGTCCTGCTACGCTTAATTCAACAGTGCCTCCTGGCTGCATGAAATTTATTGAGGATTTGCAGAATCAAATCCACAAGATTTCTGTTGAGAAAGAGTCAATGAGGGTTGAAATGTTGAGTGCTCAAGCAATGATAAGCATTCTTCAGTCTCATATTGATCTTCTGAGCAAGGAAAATTCGGAGTTGAAAACCATCCAAGATTCGACTGACAGAAAATGAGGAATGGAGGAGCATGTGTAGATATTATCTTCAGACCTTATACAGACGTTTTCACCTGTCAGTCGAAGTGACTGAGGACGAAATCATAATTAGGATAGTATAGTTTGTTGTTTGGAAGTCTAATCTAAACTTTGTATTTTGTTATTTTGTAGTTGGCAAGTTAGACTGCAGCATTGTAACCTCAAACCTTACATATATATGTATACGCAGACAGGCCATGCCAACTGTTGAAAGTTATGTTAAATGTTCCAATTCTAGGCTTTTGCATGCATGCCTTTGGAAATTGTACAACTCATTTGATGTAGGTGATGCTATTTTACGGTGAATTCAACTTCATCTGAAACTACCAGTGTCTTTTTCCTTTTTGTTTTTCCCTTTATACGTCTGTTGAGAGAATGAAACTTTTGTTTACAAATTAAGTGAACAGTGGACTATTAAGAGTAGCAGGGTATTCTACATTATGTATCTTAAGTATGTCTTAAATAACTCATAATAAAGTTTTAAGACACGAACACTTTTTTTAGAAAAGTAACGTCGAATACATGAAGGATAAACAAAACATATGAATCAATGTTGCTAACAATCATGACAACTTAACTCAATTTTAAATTTGATTTAAATTAATTAGAAACTAAATACGTCATGTCCCGACCTTGTTGTACCTAAAAATAAAGTTGCAATTCTTTGAAGTGACGATGAGATCTTGAATCCATCATTTAACGGGTTGAAAATTTAGTGAGTTGTTCAATATTTGAGTTCTAGGCGATGACTTATCTCGATGATAGAAAGTTGTGAGAGTTAATTCTTTTGAACTCAAAAGACAAAATTAATAAAAGACAATGATGTAAAACTTAGACCAGACCAAATAGGTCAGTTCGGCCAAGTTATACATGAACTAGACTAGTTTTCGGTTGAATTTTTACTTTTGACTTATATGAGTGAAAATCGGTCGGTTAAAATAATAAATCGGCAAATTTATTCTTGTTGGAATACTGAATGGGAAGAATTCCATATTAAAAAGAAGAAGAAGAGGAGAAGAATTTATAAGCTTATAAAGAGCTAAATCAAAATGCTTAAAGACATTTTGGTGATAGTCCTCCTATTTTAAGCTCAATACTTTCTCTCTCTCTCTCGTGCACTCCTCCGTATTTCAGGTCCGTCACATTTTCCAACAACTAAAGAACCAGCAATAAGGATTTCAACATAGGCTTTACTGGCGAATCGACGGTTCTTCTGTGTATGACAATCAACTGGCTGGACCTTGATTGGAAGAAAAGTGCTTGATCGGTGTTAAACAAAGAAAATAACCCACACTGTGACATCCAACTTTCACACTCACCACCTAGCGTTATTCCTCATATTCTAAGGGTAGCTTCAACAATGGCAATGGAGGTTGGAGATTGAAAGAGAAACGAGAAGAAGAGGAACTGTTGAGGCACTAACATTCTGGACCATGTAGTTACAGAGACAGAGAGAGTACACAGAAGACAGATGAGAGAAGATAGAGGAGAGAAAAAAGATGAGCTGAGGCTTTTAGTATTCTAATTACTTTAAATTGTATTAATTGAGAATGTTAATATATTATGACTACAAGATAATGAAAAAAATTGCATTAATTGAGAATATTATTATATTTTTTGAATAAAAAGAATATGTAATATTTTATACTACTTTTGGTTTGCATAATGTTACTGTTTTCAAGAATATTAATATATTATAACTACAAGATAGTGACAGAATCTCTTATTTTTTCACGGGAAAATTAATAAAACATGAGGAATTTCGTTTAGTTTTAAGTTTTAGCTTTCCAGTTTTCATATACTAGTATACTACAAAGAGAAGAGATTATATTTGAAATAAATAGTAAAATTTTAAAATAAGATGAAGATGTAAATTTTAATTTTTTATGATATTAAATATACTAGTATTTATTGATCAAAATTCAAAACAAAACACAAAATTAATTTAAACTTTAAAGAAGTATATTTAAAGAATCACATTAAAATTATTAATTAGTAATTTAGTATCAATAATTAATTTTATTTAACATAATTTAAAATTGTGTTAAGGAGTGCCATTTAAACATTAAAGAAGTATATTTAAAAAGTAACACTAAAAAACTTATTAATTAGTAATTTAGTTAGAGAAGTAATTTTGTTTAGGATAATTTAAGAATATATTAAGGAGTGCTATTTAAAATTTAAAGAAGTATATTTAAAGAAGACAATAAAAAATTATTAATTGGTAATTTAGTATAATTTCGTTTAGAATAATTTAATAGTATGTTGAGAAGTAATGTTTAAATTTTAAAGAAGTATGTTAAGAAAAGGGCACTGAAATTTAAACATGCTTAAACTTTTTGAGTGACTTTTTATATTTATTTAATCTTCCAAAAGATTTCAATTTATGTTTCCTACTTGAATTGATTTCCTTTAATGTTTTCAACTCTTTTCCAACATTCTTTTCTATTTCTTCTATAAATTTTTTTGATTTATTGTGTCGAGATCACAAGTTAATTATCCTGTTTATTGTTAATTCTGTTGTTGGTTGTGGTAATTGAAGTCAAATATCATATTAGATATAAAAGACACAAGAATCAAGAAGCCAAAGTTAAAGGGTATTTTTGTTTTCATATTTTTATTTTATCTTTTCGTTTCATCTTTCTTCTTTGGTTCGTTATGTTATGACTTATTTTTGTTTTAATTATTGTTATGACTTATTTTATACAAAAGTAACAAAATTATTTTTCTCATATTTTCATGTTAAAATTATAATGACAAATATGGAATCATCAGAAAAAGATTTAATGAACTTAGCATTCTCTAATTGTGATAAGTTTGATCTAGCATGGAATTATTTTTCTTCTTCTTAAGCATCTAATAGGAATATCCAATATACTTGTATGTTTTGCGATAGAATATTTAAAGGAGGAGGAATTTATAGAAAGAAAGAATATCTTTTGTAATATCATGTTTTCACGTACTAAATATTAGGACCCTAGACAACCGTATATGAGAAATAATATTGAGAAATTAGGAAATGCATTTCATACTCATGCATGACATTATCATACACACACGTGAATATTGATTTTTATACAGATTGCAAATATTGTATATGCACTCAATTGATATTTTTCGGGGTATGAATGATTTAAAATGGATATGATGTGAAATATGAATTTTATGTCTTAAAAAATTGTTGATGAATTATAATTGGTGATTTAGAATTTATTTGTTATAATTGAGAGAATTATGAAATTATGAGTATTTTTAGACTAGGAAAAATGTTAAGTGGCAAGATAAATTGATTCATAGTAGTAAAAATAAGTGACAAATGGCAATAGAAATAATTGACACATGTCTTAGGATTTAATGACAAGTGTCATAGAAAATTGCGTGACAAATACACTGAAAATTTAGAGATAAATGGACAAGTTATTCAAAGACCAATTGGGGATTATAATAAGGTGACATGTGGCAAGTGATAAGTGTCACAACACTTGTCACTCACCACACTCACCACTCGTCACTCACGACTTTCTCATTTGGAAAGATCAAATCTTTATTGTCTTTCAATTGTTTCTACAAGCTTTCTTCTTCATATTATTCATTTTCTTCTCTCACGATCATCTCACTCTTACCCTCACCACGTTGATTTTTTCCAAACTCCTACACTTACCACTCCAAGACTGTTGTTATCTTCTTCATCTTATTATTAGAAAACCTAACCTTTCCTGCTTGAAAGATGATGATCGTGTAATGTATGGAGAGTTAGGTTAACACACGATCTTGAGTTCTTATCACCATCTTTCATCTTATCACTACAACAAATTGTTGTCTTCTTCATGTTGACGAAGACGCAACATATTCTACCTTAAATTTTTGAAGATCGTGTATGCTTGGAGCTAGGGTTACTTGATGATTTGAAGAGCTTGGAGCTAAAACAAGTAAGTATATTGATGATCTTTATGGGTTGTTTTAAATGAAACATATTTGATGATAGTTTAGAGATGGAACGATCATGATAATGGAGTTGAATATATGCTAAAACGTGAATGAAGAAATGGGTATATGCATGTCATGTTTTTGTGTATATGATGAGTAATAATTTATGAATTGTTATAAGGATAGTTTGAGATGGATTGATTTAGTGAAAATGAAATATGATGAGTGCAATAGTTTTGATGAATGAATGGATAAATATGTTCTGTTTTTGGGTGTATAAAAATGTGAGTTATAAGTTGTTATGAAGATGAAATAGATGGGGATTTAAGGTATAATGAAGGTGAAATTTATGCTTAAGAAAGGTGTTTGTGTAATGTTCTCGAAATGGGAAGAACTAAGATTTATGAATGATAAAGAATAGTGATGCTATGTTCTATTTTCGTATGATTGATGAACCGTAGGTTATGAGTTGTCTTATGAATAGTATTGAGATGGAATTAAGGTGAAAATGAAGAGGAAATGCAGTAGAAAATGATGAACTATATATAAGGTGTTGGATATAGTATGGAGAAGTTAGGAATGCATGTATGATAGGATAAAGTAAATGATAATAAATCAGTTGAGTATTTTTATGACGTTTAATGTAACCAATATGGTATTTAGATTGGAATGAAAAAAGGTTGCATAAAAGATCATGAGTTCTGGAAAACTTAAAGAGTAAATGATGTTTTTATGCACATGGAATTCGTGGAAAAATGAAGGAAGAAAGGCAGAGCACAATCATGGCATAGTCCCCATGATCATAGTCTAGTTACTTGGGTTCTGTCATGATCGTGGTAGAGTCCCCACGATCGTGGCCTGTTGCACAAGCTTCTGTCACGATCGTGGAAAGGTTCACCATGATCGTGGGCTAGTATAAAGAGTGAAATGCTGTTTTTTAAGTGATGTTTAAAACAACTAATGATAAGATACTTTACTATGATGCATTTAGGCTTGAATAAGGCTTGAAATGAACCTAGTTTGAGGTTGAATAAGTGATTAAATTTTTGATATGTTTGAGTGGATAATTGAGGTATAAACCTAAGTGTAAACTAGACATATCCAGGTGATAGTGTTTGAATGATCATGGTGTATGAGTAAGGATATATAAACCCGGGAATGTCATTGAGCATGCATTATACATAACACCTATACATATGTGTAAGATTGAATACTTATGTGAATGATTGAGCAATTTAGTAATGTGTAAATATTGTATGGTATAGAAGCGCAAATAGAATGATAGCATCCAAACATTGCTGGGACATCAAAGCAACAACTATCTGGAGCTGACTGTGAGTAACCTAGATGTTTCTCATTAGTAATGATTGTAATTGCTTAATTTTCAATTATTGAACTAATACTTGTGTGAATGTGATAATTTCGAACATTAAGGGTCCGAGGAGTTCGATAATTGGAAATGTATTAGAAGTGTTATGATTGTATGTGAATATCTGAAAGAAATAAGTGTACTCAATATATATGTTGAATGCCGAACTTAGGTCCGATGAAAATGTAACAAGTGAATGTGTATATTGAATAAAAGTGATTGATTGCATATATGTGATTTGATGCATTTCATTACATGATATGCATGATCAGATAAAAGAAGTTGTGACTAGAGTGGCCAGTGAAAAAGAGCTTAAAGCTCAGCAATGTATATAAAGAGCCACAAGCTCACTAGTAAAATGAGCCCGATATCTATAACAGATACAAGATAGTTATTAATGAGCTCAGTATCCACAACGAATACCGAACAGTTAAAAAAGCGTTCGATCACAACAAAGTAACAATGAAAATAGAGTCACATGTGCATTGCATATATAATTTGATAAGTATGAAAATGATTAAATTGAGTTGTTTGAATTGTTCTGAACTAAAATGTGAAATGATATGCAATAATTGATTATATGATCTGTCTGTAAATTGAAATGTGAATTGTCATTGTGTTTGATATGAGTGAGCACATTGATAGGGATAGATATAGGCATATAGACATGATATATAGTGAGAGATTCGGATAGTAATCTAGATTATTGTTTATTATAGGTCATCTACTATAGGTGATCAAGTTGGAGAATCAACTGACCTATAGTCTGTAGGAGCCAATAGAGAGTCTCTCGTACCTCAATCCGATCAAATGCCTCCGAGAATCCCAAAGAGGAGAGAAAGGAGATATGATAAACTCAGAAAGCAGGGGATTGTGGACTTTTACGAAAGTACAGACCCTGCTAAGGCAGAAGGATGGCTAGAAAGGACTGAAAGGATATTCGATTAGATGGACTGTGAGTCAGACGAGAAGTTTGAGTACACGGTCTTACTACTACAAAGTCTAGCTTACCAATGGTGGAAGACTGTTCCAGACAGTACCACCAGACCTTGTGGGTTAAAGTGGGAAGACTTCCTGAAAGTCCTCAAGGAGAATTACATGCTGAAAATCTACTTAAATAGGAAAATAAAAGAGTTCCTAAATCTGAAGCAAGGGAGTCTCACAATGGCTGGGAATAAAATACGATTCAATGAATTGATGGGATATGCTACTACATTGATTCCTATTGAAGAGGATAAGTGTAGACGATTTGAAGATGGGTTTAATATGGAGATAAGGACTAGGCTAGCTATTACAAATCTTAGCAATTTTTTTTAGTTGAGAGCTACCTCGATCCGAATAGAACAGTTGTTAAAAGATGGGCAAGGAGAATACAAACAAGAGTTCAGATTGAAGAGACAGGGTGAGTCTCAGGTTGATTCTAGTAGAAGGTTCAACAAACGCCAAAATAGATCTTTTCAATCACTGACTAGATTGAGACAATCGGGATTTAGACAGAGGGGCAGTTTTATACAAGTTGGCAGTGAAAAAGGTACAGTATCTGGGTATATGCCTAACTGTGAACACTGTGGTAAGAAGTATGGTGGTGAACGTTGGAAGTTGTCGGGAGCTTGCCTTCGTTGTGACTCTTTTGAACATCAAATCGGGGACTATCCCGCAATTTTTGGGGCACAGTCTGGAATGAGAGGAGGAACAGTAATTGAGACAACTAGTCAGCAGAGCAGACCAGCGGGCCTAACAAGTGGTATCAGAGCCAAGATTATTCCTAGTATGCTCTGTAGTTGCAGCATTGTCTGATCTTCCACATAAGAAAAGAATTACTCTTGGGGTCTATGACAGGAGTGCTATTCATACGTACGAGTACTATTCATTTGTACGGGGATCTATTCACATGAAGGTACTGTTCATACATACAGATACTATTTATCTGTACAGCAGATGCACTGTAACATCCCGTTTCCATACAAAGGGTTGAACCACAGAAACTGGTACACGTGAGATCAATCGGAGAAATGAGGGAAAACACATCTCATGCTCATGCATTATATAATATACATATACACGTGAACAGTGATTTTTGCATATGAAAAATGACTGTACATGTATTCATGACATTTCCCGGTTTATTGTGGATAAATGTGATTGTTATGAAAACAATGTGATTTTGTTTGTGTAAAAATTTAATTGGAGAGGGTTAATGAGGTTTGAGATTTTTAGAGAATTTTAGAAATTTTTCTGAAAATTTTTCGGGGTCAATTTCGGACTGAGAAAATGCCAAGCGACTGGCTGATTGTGTACCGGTAGTGGAACTGACTGTCCAATGGCACTGAAATTGTTGATAAATGATTGTAGGAGTTATTAAATTGAGCCATTGGAATTTTGGGAAAAATTGGACTAGAAATTGAATTTTAATTGGAAAGAAACCAAGTGAAGGCTTAGGCTTGTGACATGTGGCAAGTGACACATGTCACTTGCCTAACATGCCACTTTGTTTTATTAAAAAGTGTTTTATTACTTCTTGGTTCTTCATTCACGACTCTT
>JANQAP020000582.1:1894521-1906060 GCA_026874005.2 Erythroxylum coriaceum
TTTTCTTTCTCTCACTAGAAAAAGATTGTGAGCTTTTGTTACAGTAATATTAGCTCTATTCTAAGTAAGCACTGTACCAATTTTCTCTCAGATTGTTTAACTTTCTAACTTGTCTCAGATCTTTGATATTGTAGCATCTTTGACTATGACTAATATTTATAGCCTTCGTCTCCAACTGCTTCTTGATTTTTGATAATCGCTTCTTGATTCTTGATAACCGTCATTTAGTTGAGTTCTGTAACTAAGTCTGACCAAATAACTGTCTGACGTGCTAATGTATCTTCGTGGTATCGTCTATGTCTTCTTTTGTTTCTAACATTATTATTATTTGATTTTCATCAAAATTAATTATCGTAAAGTCCTCTTGACTTAACAGTTAGGACAAAAGTAATAACAAATTTATTTTATCGCAATTGCCTTTTATTTTTGTAACGTAAGTAACACAAACAATATGCATGCCTTCAAATTATTCATTTTCAAATGTTTAACATATGCAGGTTGTATTGATTTACTTATATTGGATGCATATTAACTTTGAAAACAATATCTCAATTCTGTGATGTTTTATTAAGTGAAATATCATGCACGTGGTGTTATATGTGGGTGTTGGGTCATTTGGATGTCACATGTTCTTTGATAAGGGCATTATATATTATGGATTTCAAATGTCTATACAAAGGCATAATAAATCATAAGGGTGTCTATGAGAATTATATAAATCATATGAGTGCCTATAAGAGCTATAGAAACTAAAGGGGTGTGAACGAGAATTTCCAAACCACCTAAGAGAGTTATATAAAACATAAGAGTGTATATGAGAAATTTCTAAACCACAAAAGTGATATAAGTTCAAAAAATTTCCCGTAATGAGCAACATGCATTTCTAACAACAATTTACAATTTCTTTGTTACATGGCAGTTCCCATTTTGCATAAATAACATAAATATATAACCTTCTTAACAATATTAGACAATAATATAGTACATATGGTGCTTGATCCTATCATTATAACTCGAAGACATGTATATGGCTTATGTGTTACTTTGCAAAAGCTTTAAAAGGGTAAACTTCCCCGTTTAGATCTTTAATGATTTAAGGGTCACAAATGATACATAAAACTAAGCCAAGTAAGAACATAATCAGAGCAGTAGGAATTAATGATAAAAGATGCAAGCTTTTCCTAACACCTCGCTGAGAAGTAGTTAAAATAAAACTTACATCACCATCATCATCTTCATTACTGTGACCACCACTACTGGAACTGGTAGTGAAAACTAGGAACAAAAAATAAGAACTTGCAAGGATCAAACTATCAAAAATGAGCCAAGGATGAGGAGAAGTGGACTTCGAAGTGACAAAGTCTTCGTCATAATGAATATATTTAATGGAAAAAAATGAAAAAGAGAGGCTTTGTGAGAGTTGGACTCCACGAACAATAGGGAGAGGAAATAATTTGTAAAGAAATGACATGAGGCCCATAGCATAGACAATGAGGAGGGTGGAGGTGTTGCAGACACCAACAGTGGCATTTACACGTCAACGGTGAGGTTTAAAAGTGTGTGTTGTCTAGTAATTTCCACACTTTAGTAATACCTCAAGAAAAACATTTTACACAACTCAAAGATTTGTTACAAATAGAAATTGCACCTAGCAAATCAAATTACATAAAAGAGAAGAAATGCAAGCTATAAAATCTTAACCACAGGAACATTGTAATCGAACCCACATGTGAATCTACATCTTCACCACTTAAGGAGCCTCATTAACAAAAATGGAAGTCTAAAGCAAGACTAACTTATCAAACACAAGCATAATGTAAATAAGAAGTGAAAGAAAATAGGAATGCAAAGTTGAAGGACAAGGAAGTTGGATTATTTATTTCCTTTCAATTATGCTACAGTAATAACATATTTATTTTCAATTATGCTATAGTAGCTATGAGATTCTTTGAATGCTTCAGTGAAATGGTTGTTTTAGGAGATGGAGGTGATCAAGTACGGTGAAAGTGGTAGGTTTTTCATTGATTTCTAGTTGTAAAGAAATCTTTGAAGACAAGGAATAGGAAGAACCCAAAAGCAATAGCAGTAAATGAAGCAACAAATGTGGGAACAAATAGAGAAGCATCTAAAGTAGGAAAAGGGTATACCTGAGCATAGAAGATGCTAAAGACTCAGGATGCTAAAAACATTGAAGAAGGCAGAGAAACTAGATGTGATGTTGTTTTTCTAAATAGAAAACTTGTTTTAAAAATATATGAAAATGTGATTTTTACATTTTCATAAAGTAGTTGTGATTTTCTTATTTTTTTAAATGACAACAATAGTCAACCAAACGCATTGTAATGGTTAATTTTTTTATAAAAATAACAACAAAAAACCAAAGAAAAAATAGAACCAAACACCCTCTAAAATAACAAGTAATAAATAACTAATCAATTTAATAGATAAGAATAAAGCAACCAAAAGAAAAATAAGATCTAAATAAAAAGCCCCAGTATAACATTTTCTAATTTTGAATTATTTTGATTTTAAGGAAAAAGGCATAAAGTATCCCCTAGGTTCCTTTAAAAATCTAAGTTGGTCTGTATTGTTGTCCATGGTATTATATTACACCTTATCAATTTTAAAATGATACTAATAGCACCTTAAATTGCAATGGAGTGAAGCTTTTTCGCAATTTCTATTATATGGGTGATCAATTTAGCCTATATGATATCATAACTAGATTATCTGGACTAACCAAATGCTTATATGATCTTAAAAATGATTTCTTTAAATAATGGCTAAATATGTAATTTTCATGTGCTTTACAAAAGGTCTAAAGAAGCCCCTACTGTTATCTCTATTACCATTTTACACCCTATTCAGTGTGCAGTAAGTACTATTATGGTAACATTAAGGTGAAAAGTGGTACCAGAGATAGTAGCAGGAGCTTATTTAGAATTTTTGTTCAATGTTGAGGTGTAAAGTACACCTTTGGCCCCTAATTTAATGATTAACCGTAGTTTTTAGACCAATATAAATTTGAAAGTTACAACTATATTCTTTCTTAGGATACATAACCCATATCTTTAAGTTGATTGATTGAAATCTCTTTCTAGCGAAAACCCCTAATAATGCATCATATTGTTTTGGGAATTCTCTTAACATACTTGAACATAACCTAATTGTTTTATGTAGTCCTTTTCTCTAGGATTTCATATAATTATCATTATTCATGCCTTGATCTACTCATACATATGATTTTTCAATCCCTATATATGAAATCTGAAAATAAATCTTTTGCATTCACAAATTTAATTAAACATAAAATAAAATAATTATAAATAAAACTAGATCCTACGTTAAATTAAATAATCACTTTAAAACAATAGGATCTAGAGTTTATCTCGCTTAGATTTATCTCAATTTAGTTCATAAAAAGCCAATAATAAATAATAAAGAAAATAAGATAAAAGAATAAATTCTTATAAATCTTGAATCTTAATGTTCTTGATTGAATATTGATGGAATCTCTAAGGTTGATTCGTTCTTTTCCCAAGATGCACTTATTCAACTCCTAATGATTGCTCTTTGTTCCTCCTAGATAGCTTTTCCTTTGACTACTATATATTTCTCCATTTTAATCTTAATGAAACTCTAAAATTTTAACCAACACGAGCCTATATTTGTGTTGGGTATCGATTATGCATCATATGCATAACATATCAGAAAATACATAGTAGAAAATAAAACAAAACCCAAAAAATACAGAATGAAACATGTGCCATTAAATGTATAAAAAAAACATGAACTTAAGATGTGTACCTTACAAACTCCTTCATTCTTTGTTTTCTTCACCTCTTCGAATTGTCGTAAACCACAACAACTAAAGGAGGATGTCTCTAATGAAATCCACACGAAGAGCAATGCTTGAAACCTATTAGGAAGAATGGTTAGAACACACACAAAGTGCTAGCTTTGATGTATGTTCTTGAGATAATAGTTTAGAGAATAAGTGTGTGTAAGATAAACTCTTCACATTTCTCGCTAGTTTTCTTACAATGCTATGCATGAAAATAAGTGAGTTTCTACCAAATTTTGGCCTCCTCTAACCCCCATCATGAATGGAGGAATAATGGGAATTAAGTGGCCATGAATGCCACTTAATTTCGCTTGAAACATTTGTTGGAAATATGGAAACTTTCCATGCTAGTAGCCATGCAATACTTGTTTTTTTCCATTCCTTTGCAACATTTCTTACCATGATCATATTGGGTTACAATCTCAAAACATTTTCTCATATCTTGGATCACTATCCAAATTCATTTTACTTATTCTTCATATCTCCAATACATGTGACCTATTAGGTTTCCATTTATGTTGGCCACTTGAATTAACACCTAATTCAAGCAAGTCATGAGTAGTATCTAGCAACACATCATGACCTCCAATTAACCAAAAAGTCAATAGTTTGACTACGAATCCTTCCATAGATAATGTTCCTGTGCAATTCATCCTTTCACCATCTATCCTCACTTAGTTCAGAGCATGGTTAAAGTGTCAGCTCCCACTAGACTGACTACGTCACATCTAGCCTAAGTGATGTTAGTTATTGTCCCCAAGGCTCATTACTCAATTGGATATGTCACTGAAGACTATCTTCATGACATTTCTACTCTGGCAAAAGATTCCCAAGTAATGACCTCGATAAGAAGCCGTGGTTATCATTTCCTTCTATCAGGAGTGGCAAATCCTTTATTGACTACTCAATTACCTTTGAATACCTCAAGTTGTACCCAACCACCACCCTATGAGCAACCTCTGAGAGACAACGAGGAATGGAGTCAAAGTATAGGATCAATATCTAAGATATCCTTGAGCACCTCAAGTCTATGTATATTTGCACCATTGCTATGATGAGACTATCATTGATACTATAATAAATGATCCATATGATTATCTCACGGCAGGTCAGACAATGTACTTACTACTCTTAGTAAGCATCCACATGTTAACTCTAAATAACTTATATTTATAACTTATGAGATCTACTCCTTGATCCAATCAAGGAGTATAACATGTCCTACATTGTTCAAATTAATAATGTCACGTCTCATTAACACAAATACATATGATAGGAATCTTATTATCATGATCTCATCATGATTTCCTTCATGATATGTAATGTATCAAGGACTTCATTAATTTGATTTAAGATCATTATCAATTCATAAAGAACATGAACATCAAATTAATGAAAATAACTTTTTATTAATCATAAATATTTGTACAATAAGTGTTAAAGGCGATTACCTTTAGAGCACTTCTCTAACAACCTCCCACTTGCATTAAAGCCAATCACCTTTGTATCTAATACTATAAGTAAGTACATGAGGATTATATCTCTTTTGGGGAATTGACTTAATAAAAGGATCGACAATATTCTGATCAGTAGGCACTCTCTCAATCTTAACATCATTTCTACAAGTGATTTCTCTAATCAAATGGTATTGCTTGAGTACATGTTTAGATTTTTGATGAGACCTTGGTTCCTTTGCTTGTGCTATGGCACTATTGTTGTCACAATACAACTGTACTGGGTTAATAATGCTAGGAACCACTCCAAATTTCATGATGAACTTCTTGATCCAAACTGCTTCCTTTGTTGCTTCTGAAGCGATAATATACTCTGCTTCGGTTGTGGAATCTGCAATTGTCTCTTGTTTGGAAAATTGTTCTTGCTTCCAACTAACTGCTCCACCATTTAGTGTCAAAATATATCCTGATTGGGATCTAGAGTCATTCCTATCAGATTGTAAATTGGCATTTGTATACCCGCTCATATTAAGATCTCCTTTTCTATATTCCAACAATACATCCTTAGTTCTTCTTAAATACTTAAGGATATTTTTGACAGCCACTTAATGACCCTTACCAGGATCCACCGGTATCTGCTCGTAACACTTAGAGCATATGATATATAGGGTCTCGTATATAATATAGCATGCATGATTGGTCTTATAGCCGGAGCATAAGGGATCAAATTCAAACGATTCCCCTCATCTTATGTCTTTGGAAACATAGATTTCGATAGTGTAATCCCATGCACCATAGAAAGATAGCCTCTCTTAGACTACTCCATGCTAAACCTCTTTAGCATCTTATCTATGTATATAGACTGAGAAAGACCAAGCAACTTCTTAGATCTATCTCTATAAATTCTTATCCACAAAATATAAGTTGTTTCTCCAAAGTCTTCCATGAAGATATTCTTGGACAACCAAATCTTGACTTATTGTAAAGTTAAGACAACGTTTCAATCTACATACAGCATAAGGAATATGATTGTAATCCCACTAAACTTTTTATAGACACAAGGTTCATCTGGATTTTGTAAGAAACCAAACTCTTTGATTGTCTTCTCACATCTAATATTCCAACTCTTGGATGTGTACATCAATCTGTAAATGGATTTTTAAAGCTTGTATACTTTTTGCCATCTTTGGATATGAAACCATCAGGTTGTGTCATGTACGCATCCTTAGTTAGGTTTCTATTAAGGAAAGCTATTTTCACATCCATTTGTCATATCTCATAATCATATTGGGCAGCAATGGCCAGGAGTATTCTAATTGATTTAAGCATGGCTACCGAGCTAAATGTTTTTTCATAGCCAACTCCTTGTTTTTGACGATAACCTTTAGTTACAAGTCTAGCTTTATAGGTAACTACATTACCCTCCATATCAGTTTTCTTCTTGAAAACCCATTTGCAACCTATAGGTTTTATCCCTTTGGGTAGGTCAACCAAATTTTATATTTGGTTTTCATACATAGAATCCATTTCAGATTTCTTGGCTTAAAGCCATTTTTAGATTTTGAACTCCTCAGAACTTCTGCATAAGTAGTAGGCTCATCGTCTTCTATGAGCAACATGTCGTTTTGTTCACTTGTGAGAAAATCCATATCTCTCTAAAACATGATGTATCCTACTTGACCTATGAACTTCTTATGTTTTAGAAGGCTGAACTATTGTTTCATCATTATGAACAACAATCCTGGGTTCAGGTAATTGATCTACATTTATTTAAGCATCTTAAACTTTCACAAGTTCAATTTTGATCCTATTGTCTTCTTTTAGAAGAAACTCTTTCGCTAAAAAGATAGCATGCTTTGAAACAAATATTTTTTATTCCAAAATATTATAGAACAGATATCCTATCATTTCTTTAGGATATCCTACAAATAGGCACTTGTCAGATTTAGCTTCTAGCCTATCTGACTGAATCTACTTCGTATAAGCCAGACATCCCAAAACTTTCATGTGAGAAAGATAGGGTTTCTTATTAGTCCACATCTCATATGGAGTAACATCGACTGATTTTAAAAGAACTCTACTTGAACAAATAAACAGTAGTCTCGAGCGCATATCCCAAAAGGATTTTGGCATATTTGCTAACCCTATCATTGATCTCACTATATCCAACAAGGTTCGGTTTCTCCTTTCTGTCACACCATTGTATTGTAGCGTGTAAGGTGGAGTCCATTGGGATACTATCCCATTATCTTTGAGATAACTTAGAATCTCTTGGCTTAAGTATTCACCACCTCGATCTGATCAAAATATTTTAAACTTCTATCCGACTGCTTCTCTACGTCATTTCTAAATTCTTTAAACTTTTCAAAGGGCTCAGATTTGTATTTTATGAGATACACATACCCATTTCATGAATAATCATCGATAAAGGTAATGAAGTATATGAAACCACCTTTGTCATGTATGGACATCGGACCATACAATCTGAATGTATTAAGTCTAATAGCCCAATGGTTCGTTCACCCTTTCCCTTAAAGGGTTACTTTGTCATCTTATCTAATAAGAAAAATTCACATGTGTCATATGATTAATAATCAAATGACCCTAAACTACCACACTTGTGTAGTTTTGTTATGCGTCTCTCACTTATATGGCCAAGGCGACAATGCCATAAGTACAATGATTTCACATTATCTCATTTTTGTCTTTTATTGCCATTGATATTTAAAACTGGATACATATCTAATATGTATATTCCATTACATAATGTACCCCTAACATAAAGCGTTCCATTCAAATTAATAAAACAACCATTGTTACTAAATTTTAAATAGAAACCAACTTTAATAAGACTAGAAATTAAAATAATATTGTTAGTCAATATAGGTACATAAAAACAATCATCCAATTCTACTACAAGCCCACCAGGGAGTGTCAATACATAAGTTCCTATAGCTAATGCAACAACTCTTACTCCATTCTGAAGGCCTTGAATATCAGTACATAGCTTTGAACCACAACTGGTATACAATACCCATATGTTATTATTAGAAACAGTATTAATATCAATAACAAACATTCTTGAAGTAGATGGGGCATCTGATGCCTTCTTCTACTTTAGTGACTCCAGATAGGCCTTACAATTCCTCTTCTAATGGCCATCCTTGCCATAGTGGAAGCATGTTCTCTTAGGGGCGGTCTCCTTAGCTTTCTTCTTGGCCACAACTCCATTAGGCTTTATGGACTTCTATATTTTAACCCAGACGTTTTTAGGATGCCCCTAATAACCAACAAATCACAAGTGCTTTTCTTTGTGTGCATCCTAGGGAACTTGATGAATCAAAAACTAAATCACAAACTTCTGATAAAAAATGAGCCGTTTTAGTAAGATTTGTAATATGATACCTTTACGCTTTGCAGAGATATAAGTTCCCATTCTCAAATTCCATTTTATAGTTCCATGAACAAAATGAACTCCTACTTCTAGCATCTCTTCCAAATTAATGTTTCGATATCTTCTTATCATTTCCATTTCTTCTCACACTTCCCCTCTCCTTTATTTTTCTCTTTTTTTTGATTTAGTTCAAATCCTTCACTACTGGGTGAAAGATCCCTCTTCTTTGCATTTATTATAACTCTTTATTTATCCGGATTGGCATATCATTCCAAAAAAAATGGAAATTCATTTTAAAAAAAAGTATGCCAAGATTCTCTTCTTCCTATATAATTCTCATGTATACGAATATAAATTAATATTCTTTTTTCTCCGTAACTAAACCTTTTATTTACGATCACTATTTTCTCAGTTCCTTCTTAAGCGGATAGATTTCTATGGAAAGATAGAACAGTTTATAGAAGTCTTTGCTAATGATTTTCTCCTCAAACTAGAATAGCCTACCAGCATCACAACGTTACTGTCCTTCCTGACAGATGGCTCAACTGTTTTTAACAAGTTGATCAATTTATGAATTGTGTTGGATATCTGATTCATCTTATAGTTAAGCACAAATTATGAATAACTATCAATTAAACCAGTCAGAATTAAGTCTATACTTAATTCATGATCCATCAGGAAACCCAAAGAGGCCAACCTCTCAATATAGCCATTCATCTTCAGTGCATATTGCACTAGAGATGTCCCCTCAGCCATCTTAGAGTAGAAAAGCAACCTTGACATCTCAAACCTTTCAGATCTAGCTTGCTCATCAAACAAATCCCTCAGATAATAAACTATAGTATGAGCATCTATATCCTTAAGTTGTTTTTGCAATTCCAGTGACATAGTGGCCAGCATTATGTAGCTAGTCATCTCACTATCATCGAGATGCTTTTTGTATGCCTTCTGATCACTATCAGAAACTTCAGGAGTAGGGGGATTAGGATATGGTTATTCTAAGACGTAACCTAGTTTTTTCGACTTGAGAACTATTCTCAGGTTCCCAAGTCAATGTAGGAAGTTGGGTCTAGTAAACTTATTGGCTTCCATAAGTGAGCATAGGTTCACACTACTGATCATAGTGTCGATTCATGTAATCTACTGTCAAAAAGAGAAAAGGTGTTAGACTGTACGTAAATGCATGCTCATTAAGGAATAACTAACATACATTATGGCTCCTACTATTTTCTTGTGAATCCATAACTCTCAATATGAATATGAGGGAACTTGTATTAAAGCTCTCTTAGTGGGTCGATATCCAATATCTCTAGGAATGACCTTGGGTTTGCTCAACAAGCCACCTAGGTCAATCAGTAGGTATCGGTCAAACCAATTGCATTTATAATGCAACAATCAAATCTAGTGCTATCAACAGTTGATGTGTGCACACATATTAGGCTATCAATTATTGATGCATGTACATCTCATATACACTTAAAAACTTCGCTTCTATCCACGTTGACCTTGGATTTGCCCAATAAATCAATGTTTTTAGTTAAAACTGACCCATTAATTTGAAAACCCTATTTTCATGGTTCGGACATATTCGTGTAGAGTAGGTTTGAGTTTGTCCAATAACCCTAACTTTAAAAGAACTGTGGTTCTCACCATATTAATGGAAGGTGTTAGTATTAATATTCTAAGTGAGGGGTTTCGACTTAGGTCCCATCTAACTAGGATGCTCTTGTATATATCATATATATATATATATATAGTTACTATAACTATATGACATGATATGGACACCCCAATCATATTGGGCTTAAGTCCATAATCATCCATCATACAAGCCCACTCATACTCCTAATATGCATCCTCTAATGTATAAAATTAAATACATCAAATTTCGTTGTGACAAGTTATGGATCCCATATTTTGGAAGTTGATTTAACTCTTGAATTGAATTTTTTCCTAAGTGTTATCTTGGCTAAATTTAATCTTGTACGTCATTTCAGTTTATAATTTAATGTTAATCAAATTAAATTAAACTCTTAATTTCATGAATTATTTCAAAATTAATTCACCTTAAAATTGATTATGTTGGACCCCAAATCTTTCTTAGAATTTAATCCATTAATTTAGCAAACATGAATAAAAATTAGAATTTTTAAAATAAAATCTGTTGGAGTTTAGTTATGAATATATGTTATTTACATGTGTTTGCTTAAATTAAATAAAGATGTTAGAATTACATTAGTGTGTAATAGACATAAAAGGCTAAGGGGTCAAGTAGCCATTAAATTAAATATGGAAGGGTAAATTTAGAAGGACTTTAAATAATAAGAAAAAAATGAGAAAGAGGAAGTAAAGAGTGTTGATGGATTGTAAAACCTATCTACTTGTTTTACGCTCAAAAACTGCAAGTGAACGGGTCGTGACTTGTAATTAGAAAGAGCGGATATCGATCTCACAGGGATTGACGCCTAGACACCACTTAATTTAGAAAAGACTTTGTTTAAGAAATAAAATTATTTAATGAAACTAATCTAGAAAATTAAATTAAAATTAAAAGACTAATGTAAACAGTGGACAATACCACAATTACAGAAAATCTGAATTCAAGGATCTAAATGCTAGAGATTACTTTTTTCTTATTCTGTCTCCCTCATATTTTATTGATTGAATTATGTCTCATCCTGGATTTTCTAATGCACTAATTACCCTCTCTCAAGGTGTAACTATTTGTACCTAATTGAATTAATAGGAATCGATTGGACGATCTCTCAATCTACCCAATGACTCTACCGATTCAACTAGTTATTACACTATCCTATAGATGATCAATTGACTAATTGAGATCTCTCT
>JANQAP020000582.1:1906160-1917797 GCA_026874005.2 Erythroxylum coriaceum
CCCTTCCTTATAACTTAGGTTCTTTTAACCTTAAGTCATCTTCCAAAAATACCCTTATGTACCTTACAACATCCACAATTTAATTCCATTAATCCTTGAATTAAATCCTCCTAAACTTAACATAATAGTTAACCTCAATCAAAATAATTTATCTAACAATACCATAATTCATTCAAATCATGTTTACTAAAATAAACAAAAATTCAAGGCCCAACATTATATCTTAGGCTATACAAATATTGTTAATGTATAGTATTGGATTCCTAAGAAGGGTTAGAAGATGGTTTGAGGAGGTTAGAGTCCAATTAGAGGGTATGAATTTAATTAAATTGTTAGAGGTGCATGATATAATTGATGTTTATTTAGATTATATTGATAAATCAACACCATTAATACCTATTTGAATATGACATGTAACTAGTATGAAAATTAGGTACTTAAGAGTTCATATTAGAGTTAATTTAGGATGTGATGGTTGTGTAGGTGTTGATTTGAATGGTGATAGTGGTTTAGGTATTGATTTAGGAGGTCATATTAGTGTTGGAGTGGCTTTGGGAGCTAATCCTGGTGTTGGTGTTGATTTGGAAGGTGATAATGATGTAGGTGTTAGTTTAGGAGGTAATAATGATGTAGGTGTTGATTGGAATATGATAATGGTGTCGATGTTGATTTGGGGTGATAATAATGTCGGTGTTAATGTTGTTTTGGATTATTAAAGTAATTTGGAAGATGAAAAACTAGTTGGTGACTTTAAATTGACTAATGATAGTGATTTTAGTTTGGGTGCTACTAATGATGGTGATTTGTGTGCTTTTGATAGAGGTGCTTCTAACTTAAATATCAACATTAATATTGATGTAGGTTATGACATAACGTACATTCACTCTTCTGATCTAGCAAGTTTCTTAGCAAGTGATGAATATTCCAGTGTTAAAGAAAAAATGCAATTTTGAGGTGACCTAATGAAACTAATAGACATGTTCTTAGAGTTATCGTAATTGATTGGTTATTAGGGATAGAGTTTGATAATGTAAAACACCTCAAGGAAGTGGTTTTTGATTATGCAACAACATCAAAATTTGACTTAAGTTTTAAAAGGAATAAAAACAAATGATAAGATATTGTGACAACCAAGGCTATCTATTTAAGCTAGATTCTTCACTTGACAAAAAAGACAAGATCTTAAAATTGAAAACTTAAAATCAAGAGCATACTTATAATGCAACAAACAAGCCAAGGTTGGTTACATATAATTTTATCATGAACATTTAAAAAAAAATGTCTTAGACATCTATGCATTAAAATCAAGAAAATGGTAGAATAATGCAAGGAGAAACTAAACTTTTTCTATTAATTCTAGCATGTATAAGCATGCGAGTAGGAATATTCTTAAAACAAAGGCAAAAGAGTAACATAACGAATACGGAAAGCTTTATGGTTATATTTCTAAGTTGAAAGAAATAAATCCAGGTTCTACAATTGAGCTTTGACTTAGATGGTCCAAAGATAAGTTGGTATTTAAGAGAATATATGTATATTTCAATACTATGAAGAATGGGTGGAAGAAGTTGTCACCTCTAATCGATATGGATGGATGTTTTTAAAAAGCAAAGCACAAAGGACAACTTCTAAGTGTTATAAGAGTTGATGGCAATTGAAGCATCTATCCAATTACATAAGTAGTTATTAAGGTGGAGAATAATGATAATTAAACATGGCTTATTGAGCAATTAGCCATTAACTTAAAGTTTGGATATGGTGAGGGAATCATAATGATATTTGATATGCAAAAGGTATTTCATACAAATAAAAGTAATTTATACATACATTGCATATATAAACTCTTCTAACTTTTTATTTTTATTTTGCAGGGACTCATGCTATTTAGGAACAATGTATTATCCTCTGTTATATATAGGATGTGTTCAATGAATATATATCACAATTGGGAGGGGATATGAAGGTGAAAGGATCTTAGGAAAGTATTCTAAAATTATGCATGGGCAATATTCCCATAAAAATTTAATGACATACTCATCAAATTAAACTAACTTGCATCAGAATGTGTACAAGACTTGCTTTAATATCCTAAGAAAATACGGAGTAGAGCTTTCCAAAGCATTGAGTTCAAATGTTTAATTATGGACAACAACATGAGTAAGACATTTAGTTCTTGAATTTTGATAGCTAGAGATCGCCTTATCATAAGCATAGTAGAGACTATTAGGTCCATGTTAATAAAGATGCATTCTAACCGTAAGGAACAAGCTAAGAGATAGAAGGGAGATATAACACTTAAAGTGATGAAGAAATTGAACAAGAATAAATTGAATGTAATGAAATGGAGAGTTATTTATAACGAGGATAGAAAATATAAAGTGAATAATGGAAATGATACACATGTTATTAAATTGGGAAGAGACCACATTTGTAGTTGTAAGGCATGAAAACTTTATTAATGTTCATATAGTCATGCCATTAGTGCTTTATTCCATACTAAATAATAACTCAAGCCATATGTAGATGATTTTTATCATAAAAACAGGTTCATAAAATTATGAGAATGTCTTATAACCAATTAAAGGAAAGTTTTTAGCCTCCAAAAACTTATGAAAAGAGTTATACCTAATAGATATAATAAAAATAGGCAAAAAGATAAAGATGAAGCAAAGATAGTAGAGACAATTCCCAATACGTGACAAATATGGTCAATCTGGTCATAACAAAAGAAGTTGTAAATATAGTTCACTTCCATCTAATCAACTAGGAATTGATGTTTGTAAGTTATGTGTTCTTTTAATAACAACTTATTAATATTGTATGACTATTAGACAATTAATAGTACCTAATTAAGATACAACAATAACAGCATTCTTTTTAAAACCATATTCATCAATTTCCAGTAGACAATCTCAAATAGATGGAGCTGAGATTGTTTTAACACTAAGGTCATTTTACTATATATGGTTATTCCTGTATGTATTGCTTATATGAATAAATTATTATTTTAACTCGTAAATAATCATCTGCATTAGCTTCACCCTTAAGGAGAAAGAAAACATTTAAATTAGTTGATCCAAACACTTTCCAACTACCATTCCAACTAAAAGGTTTGAAGCAGAAGGGTATCTCAAATATCACATCACACCAATTGCAAGAGCAAGCTTCTAAGCACAAGACTATTAGAAATTCAAACCAAGCAACTAATACTTAAGTTGGAAGTGAATAGAGCGTGAACAAGAACTAGTTGTGCATTAGTTGATTTTTAATGAATTCTAGTTAGATTCATTATATTTTTGTGGATAATTGTTAAATATGAAACTAATTAATGTAAGAAAATGTACGTTGTTAGATCCATTGTGTTTATTTTGTGCAAAATATGAATAGATCCATTGTCTTTTGTGTAGAATGATGGTTAGGAGAATGTACTTGCTATAGTCTTGTAGTAAAATATACTTAAAAATAATAATTTTCAACTTTTAATAGCCACTTTATGTTTATTTTTAACGGCATACATTATTTCAATTTTACATGATGACTTACATTATATCAATATCAAGCTTTTTAATAGCTTACATTATATGAATCTCAAACTTCTTAATGGCTTACATTATATGAATCTCAAGCTTTTAGGTTTACAATATATGCATGACTCAAATGACACTTTACATATTGTCTTAAACAGATTTTATGATTTCCTTAAAACTATTGTTTTAAACATATTGTCTTAAAATTAATCCAAACGCTTTTCAACTATCTTCTTTGTTGCCTAACTTAATTGTAATTACAAATGAATGTAATAACTACAATAGCTCAGTAATGATATTCAACATTTTCAATATAATAACCAAAATTTGATACACAAACATATGAATTCTTAAAAAGCATATCACACTAATCCTATATTACAAACAAGTATTGCTCATATTAGGCCCATGATTTCAATAATAGAGAAAACGTAAAAACAATACATATTAACATTAAAAAAATCAAAACAACAATATATATGCCATGAGTAACTTTTTCAACTCCTTGTTCTCATTCATATCAAGCTTAAATTCATACTCTATTTAATTTATTTTTTGCTTCTATCTTAGTTTATTCCTTTTGGTCTTCTAACAACTCCGTCGTACACTTTGTCTTCAATTGTTCCTTTGTAAATCAATGGTAATTGTTACTTTAAATTAACATTTTCATTCATCAATATGTTAATAACATGAACAGTCTTATCTGTGAAAGGGTTGTTGTGTAACCTTGTAATCATCACCAAAAGAAGCATTCAATAACATATATATTATATTTATATTCCCATATTGAATATTGTAACAAAATAATTCTACCAACTGGATATTTTAATCATCTATAAAAATTACATCTAAGATTTTTTTTCCTCAATGAAGTCCTTAAATAAGCATTGAATCTACATAAACATTAAATGCTAGCTGAAGAACTATTATTAGTTAAAGACCTAGAATATGATGATGGGTTTCGATCATGCTTCACATGTATCAACTATCAGAATACGCAGTGGAAAATAAAACAAAACCCAAAAAATACATAATCAAACATGTGTCATTGGATATAGTAAAACAAAATATGAATTTAAGATGTGTACCTTACAATCTCCTTCGTTCTTTATTGTATTCACCTGTTCGGGTTATCGTAAACCACAACGACCAAAGGAGGATGTCTCTAATGATATCCACATAAAGAGCGAAGCCTGAAACCTCTTAGGAAGAATGGCTAGAACACATACAAATTGCTAGCTTTTTGGTGTGTTCTTTGAGAGAGTATTTTAGAAGATAGTGAACAATTCATTAAAAAAAACACTTTTTTCTTACAACTTTTACATAAAAATGGAGTTTCTTTGATATCCTTTGGCCTCCCTCTAACCCCTAACATCAATGGAGAGTTAGTAGGGGTTAAGTGGCTTTCAATCTCACTTAATTTAGCATGAAAACATTCACCCCTTCTTTAAAGGGTAATTTTGTCATCTTGCTTATTAAAGGATAATTTTGTCATCTTACCTAATAAGTAAGATTCACATGTGTCATATGATTCACAATCAAATGACCCTAAACTATCACACTGTTATAGCTTAGTCATGCATTTCTCATATCTTGGATCCCCATCCAAAAACATTTTACTTATTCTTCTTATCTGCAATGCGTGTGACCCATTAGGTTCCTGGTTATGTTGGCGATTTGAATTAACACTTAATTCAAGCGAGTTATAAGAGGTATCTAGCAACACATCATGACTCCCAATTGACTAAAAAGTCAGTGATTTGACTACAAACCCTTCTATAGATAATATTCCCGTGCAATTTGTCATTTTACCATTCTATACCCTAATTGGTTCAAAATATGGATAAAGTGTCAACTCCAACCAGACTGACTACGTCACGTCTAGCCCAAGTGATGTTATTTCTTGTCCCTGAGGCTCATTACTCAATTAGATATGTCACTGAAGATTATCTTCATGACATTTCCACTCTAGCCAAAGATTTCCGAGTAATAATCCTGACAAGAGGTCGTAGGTATCATCTCCTCCTATCAGGAGTGGTGAATCCTTTATTAGCTACTTAATTACCTTTGAATACCTCAAGTTGTACCCAATCACCATCCTATGAACAACCTCTGAGAGGCAACAAGGAATGGAGTCAAAGTATAAGATCAGTATTTAAGATATCTTTGAACACCTCAAGTCTAAGGATATTTGAACCATTGCTATGATGATACTATCACTGACACTAGAATAGATTATCCATATGATTGTCTCATGACAAGTCATTCAATGTACTTACTACTTTTAGCAAGCATCCATATATTAACTCTAAAACACTTATGCTTACAGCTTATGAGATCCACTGCTTGATATAATCAAGGAGTATCACATGTGCTAGTCTGTCTGGATTAATAATGTCTCATCTCATTAATCCTATATTAGGAAAAATTTAGACACTAATATAATAACATATGATAGGAATCTCGTTATTATAATCTCATCATGATTTCCTTCATGCTATGTAATATATTAAGGATTTCATTAATTCAATTTAAGATCATTATCAATTTATAAAGAACATGAACATTAAATTAACGAAAATGCCTTTTTATTAATCATAAAGATTTGTACAATAAGTGCTAAAGGCGATTGCCTTTAGAGCATTTCTCTAACAAGCTCCCACTTGCACTAAATCAATCGCCTTTATATCTAATACCATAGACAAGTATATGAGAATCATATCTCTTTTTGGGAATCGGCTTAGTCAAAGGATCAACAATAATCTGATCAGTGAGCACTCTCTTTATCTTGACATTATTTCTACCAATGATTTCTCTAATCAAATGGTATCGTCTGAGTACCTGTTTAGATTTTTTATGAGACTTTGGTTCCTTTGCTTGTGCTAGGCACCATTATTGTCACAATATATCTGTACTGGGTCAATAATGCTAGGAACCACTCCAAGTACTCTACTAGGAACCACTCTAAGTACTGCCTCTGAAGCAGTAATGTACTCTGCTAGGTTATTGAATCTGCAATTGTCTCTTGTTTGGAACTCTTTTAACTGACTGCTCCATCATTCAGGGTAAAAATATATCCTGACTGTGATATAGAGTCATCCCTGTAGGATTGGAAACTAGCATCTGTATACCTCTTAAAATAAGATCTCCTTCTCCATATACAAAGAATACATCCTTAGTTATTCTCAAGTACTTAAGGATATTCTTGACAGCCACCCAATGACCATCACCAAGATCTGACTGGTATCTGCTCGTAACACTTAGAGCAATAATACATCGGGTCTCATACATAATATAGCATACATGATTGATCCTATAACTAAAGCATAAGGGATCAAATTCATGTGAGTCCTCTCATCTTGTGTCTTTAGACACATAGATTTCGAAAGTGTAATCCCATATGTCATGGGAAGATAACCTCTCTTGGACTACGCCATACTAAACCTCTTTAGCATCTTGTCTATGTATGTAGATTGAGAAAGACCAAGCAACCTCTTAGATCTATCACTATAGATTCTTATCCCCAAAATGTAAGTTGCTTCTTCAAGGTCTTTCATGGAGAAATTCTTAGATAACCAAATCTTGACTGATTATAAAGCTGAGACATCGTTTCCTATTAATACTATTTCATCTACATAGAACATAAGGAATACAATTTCACTCCCACTAACCTTCTTATACCATAAGGTTCATCCAGATTTTATGAGAAACCAAACTCTTTGATTGTCTCATCAAATCGGATATTCAAACTCCTGGATGCTTGCTTCAATCCATAAATGGATTTTTCAAGCTTGCATACCTTTTCACCATCTTTGGATATGAAACTATTTGGTTGTGTCATGTACACATCCTCGGTTAGGTTTCCATTAAGAAAAGTTATTTTCACATCCATTTGCCATATCTCATAATCATAATGAGCAGCAATGGCCATGAGTATTTTAATAGATTTAAGCATAGCTACCAGGCTAAATGTTTCGTCATAGTCAACTCCTTATCTTTGACGATAATCTTTAGCTACAAGCCTAGCTTTATAGGTAACTATAGTACCCTCAATGTCAGTTTTCTTCTTGAAAACCCATTTATACCCTATAAGTTTTATCCCTTCGGGTGGGTCAACCAAAGTCCATACTTGGTTGTAATTCATGGAATCCATTTCGAATTTCATGGATTGAAGTCATTTATCAGATTCTGAACTCTTCAGAACTTCTTCATAGGTAGTAAGCTCATCGTCTTTTATGAGCAATACATCATTATGTTCACTTATGAGAAATCCATATTTCTCTAGAATATGACGTATCCTACTTGACCTACAAATTCTTGGGTGTCAGAAGGTTTAACTATTGTTTAATTAATATGAACGATAGTCTCGAGTTCAGGCAGTTGATATGTGTTTATTTGAGCATTTTGAACTTCCACAAGTTCAATTTTGCTCCCACTGTCTTCTTTTAAAAGAAACTCTTTCTCTTTAGGATATCTTACAAACAGACACTTGTCAGATTTAGCTTCTAGCTTATTCGACTGAATCCGTTTCACATAAGTCGGACAAGCCCAAACTTTCATATGAGAAAGATAGGATTTCTTGTTAGTCCACATCTCATATGAAAAAATATCAACTGACTTTAAAGGGACTTTGTTTAACACATAAACAACAGTCTCAAGTGCATATCCCCAAAAGGATTTTGGCAGATCTGCTAAGCCCATCATTGATCTCACTATGTCCAACAAGATTCAGTTTCTCCTTTCTGTCATACCATTGTGTTGCGGCATGTAAGGTGGAGTCGAATAGGATACTATCCCATTATCTTTATGATAATTTAAAAACTCTTGGTTTAAGTATTCACCACTTCGATCTGATCGAAGTGTTTTAATACTTCTGCCAAGTTATTTCTTTACTTTATTTCTGAATTCTTTGAACTTTTCAAAGACCTCATATTTGTATCTCCTAAGATATACATACCCATATCGTGAATAATCATCGATAAAGGTAATGAAGTATATAAAACCACCTTTGGCATGTATGGACATCAGACCACTTACATCTAAATGTATTAAGTCCAATAATTACCTAGTAGTTTGTTCACCTTTTCCCTTAAAGGATAACTTTGTCATCTTGTCTAAAAAGTAAAATTCACATGTGTCATATTATTCATAATCAAATGACCATAAACTACCATACTTATGTAGTTTAGTCATGAGTCTTTCACTTATATAGCCAAGGCGACAATACCATAGGTACAATGACTTCACATTATCTCATTTTTGTCTTTTATTGTCATTGATATTTAAAACTGGATTGAACATATCTAATATGTATATTCCATTACATAATGTATTCATAACATAAAGCATTCCATTCAAACTAATAGAACAATCATTATTACTAAAATTTAAATGAAAACCAGTTTTATTAAGACTAGAAATTGAAATAATATTCTTAGTCAATACAGGTACATAAAAACAATCACCCAATTCTATTACAAGCCCACTAGGGAGTATCACTACATAAGTTCCTACAGCTAATGCAACAACTCTTTCTCTATTGCCTACGCGCAGGTCCGACTCTCCTTTTTTGAGTTGTTTACTGTTCCTAAGGTCATGCATAACAGTACATATGTGTGAGCCATAACCGATATCCAATACCCATATGTTATTTTTAGAAATAGTATTAATATCAATAACAAACATACCTAAAGTAGATGGGGCATCTGATGCCTTCTTCTACTTTAGAAACTCCAGATAGGCTTTACAATTCCTCTTCCAATGGCCATCCTTGCCATAGTGGAAGCATGTTCCCTTAAGGGCAGTCTCCTTAGCTTTCTTCTTAACCACACCTCCCTTAGGCCTTGTGGACTTCTTCTTTTGGTTCTTCCTCCTCGAACCAGAAGAGTCCACCAGCATCATAGCCTTACTGTCCTTCCTGACAGATAGCTCAACTGTTTTAAGCAAGTTGATCAATTCAGGAATCATGGTGGATATTTGGTTCATCTTATAAATAAACACAAATTATGAATAACTATCAGTCAAACTAGTCAGAATTAAGTCTATACTTAGTTCATGATCCATCAAGAAATCCAAGGAGGCCAACCTCTCAATATAGCCATTCATCTTCAGTGCATATTGCACTGGAGATGTCCCCTCAGCCATCTTAGAACGAAAGAACAACCTCGAGGTCTTAAACCTTTCGAACCTAGCTTGTTCATCAAATAGCTCCCTCAGATGATAGACTATGGTATGAGCATCAATAACCTCATGCTGCTTTTGCAATTCTGGTGACATAATGGCCAACATTATGCAGCTAGTCATCTCACTATCATCGAGATGCTTTCTGTATGCCTTTTGATCACTATCAGAAGCATCAGCAGTAGGGGGATTAGGAAGTGGTTCTTCTAAGACGTAGCCTAGTTTTTTCGACTTGAGAATTATTCTCAGGTTCCTAAGCCTGTCTAGGAAATTGGGTCCAGTCAACTTATTGGCTTCCATAAGTGAGCGTAGGTTCACACTAGTGGTCATAATGTCGATTCTTGCAACCTAATGACAAAAGAGAAATGATGTTAGACAGTACATAAATGCATGTCAATTAGGACTTTAATAACATGCAGTATGGCTCCCATTATTTTCTTGCGAATCCATAACCTTCAATATGAATCCGAGGGAACTTGTATAAAAGTTATCTTAGTGGGTCAATATCCAATATCTCTAGGAATGACCTTGGGTTTGTCCAACAAGTCATCCTAGGTCAATCGGTACGTATCGGTCATACTAATTGCATTTATAATTCAACTATCAAATATAGTGCTATTAACTATTGATGCTTGCACACACATTGAGCTATTAACTCTTGATGCATGTACATCGCATGTACACTACCAAACTTCACCTCTGTCCACGTTGACTTCATCTCTATCCACGTTGACATTGAGTTTGTCCAACAAATCAACGCTTCTAGTTAAAACTGACCCATTAATCTGAAAATCATATTTCTATGGATCAAACATATTCGTGTAAAGCAGCCTTGAGTTTGCTCAACAACCCTAAATCTAAAAGAACTCTAATTCTCACCATATTAATGGAAGACATTAGTTTCAATATTCTAAATGATGGATTTCTACTTAGGTCTCATCTAATTAGGAAGGTCTTGTATATATCACGCACACACACACACACATACATACTATATATATATATATAACTTATCCTAGCCTAGATTGGCTTCTACTTCACTTCTTTTACCTCACTAATAATACGAAATCAAGCTAGCACGAACGCACTATAATACCATTAGAAAAGTTGGCTAAAGGCACAAGTCAAAACCCTCCCTATGATTGGCAAGCTTACAGAACTTTAGCTTTCTTTTTTTTATAATTCATTTTGAAAAGAAAAAAAATATAGTTACTATAACTATATGGCGTGATATGGACACTCCAATCATATTGGGCTTAACTCCATAGCCATCCATAATGTAAGCCTATACATACTCCTAACATGCATCCTCTAATGCATAATATTAAACACATCAAATTTGGAAGTTGATTCAACTCTTGAATCAAATTTCTTCCTAAGTGTTATTTTGGCTAAATTTAATTTTATATGTCATTTCAGTTTAGAATTTAATATTAATCAAATTAAATTAAACTCTTAATTCTAGAAATTAATTCAAAATTAATTCACCTTAAAATTAACTGTTTGATGTCAAAATTATACATTTTAATTTTTTCACATCCCTATTTCTAATCTTACTAGAAAAAATGTTCTACTTAAATTAATTCAAAATTAATTTCTCAAAATTTTTAGAACATCAAATCATTATTCCATGCATCTCCAGGTCATTTCAAATTCATCAAAACAATTTTGGAATCACTCAAAAATTATCAAGATAATTGAAATACCACTGAGATGCTAAAAATGGCAAATTTGACAACTAAAATTTTTTTTGCAAATATTAATTTGAGTAAAATCATTTTGGCATGTTTCATTCATTAAAATAACACATTTTATCACATAAAAATATTTTTCAGGTTTTGGAACCGAAATATTGTAACACCCGGTATCTAGTTTACCCGGTACACCGAAATAAATCGGTATTTGAGACTAATGTCATTAAAACCACAGA
>JANQAP020000582.1:1917897-1929290 GCA_026874005.2 Erythroxylum coriaceum
GGGGGCGCATTAGGCGCTAAGAAGGCTGTCCAAAACTATAGCCAAATTTATTTAATGGAGAGTCAAAAACCTCACCAAAACGACAACAACAAAGGAGCAAAATGTTAAACAAAGATAACCAAGACAAAATTCTAGCGTTAAACACAAGATTGGCCTACTTTTCTGATTCATAATGCAGTTGTCTGGATAAACTTAGAAAGCTTATTCTAGGTTTCCCGATAGCTAGGGTTAATTAACGAGTGCTTCGTGATTAACTAGGATTTAAGGAAAAATTGAGATTAACAGAGCTTGTTGTTAATCTACGACCGATAATTGCTAAAAGAGATAAAAAACAATAAATGAATGAATTATGTTTAATTAGGGTGTAGGCCGAGATCGAACCAAAGATTCGGATCCTTACTGAATTCCCCAATTTTATGATTTTTTCATGTTTTCTTTAATTTGTTTTTATTAGGTTTATTTTATTTTATTTTATTTTCTTCTTAAATCTAAAACCCCCTATTACCTAAACATAAATTAATTTCATTTCATAAGCTAACCGAACACTCCCTGTGGGATCGACTTAGACTCACCACTACTAGAGTGGTGGTTTAGTTATTTTATTTTGAATAGCGTTACGACGCACCAGTCAGTAAACATACTTGGATCTTAACATTTTGGAGGCATTTTCTTTTTAAATACTGCAAACACATTCTCACCCATTATTACTTTTTCATCAACACTCAGTTTCCTCTTGTGTGTACAAAGTTTTTCCAAAAATTTGGTATACCTTGGTACTTGCTTGATGGCCTCGAGCAGTGGTATATTGACTTCCACTTTTCGGAAAGTCTCCAATATCTCTTTGTCATTCTCCTCCATGTTCGGTCTTATCAATCTGCTAGGAAAAGGTGGAGGGTGTAAGGTTTCACTTATGCATCACATGCATCACAAATAAGAACATACAGAGCAGAAAATAAAATGAAACCCACAAAATATAGAATCAAACATGTGTCATTAGATGTAGTAACTCAAAACATGAATAAGATGTGTGTACCTTTCCCGATGATCTCCTTCGTTCTTTAATCTCTTTACCACATCGAGTTGTCGTAAACCATAACAAATAAGCTAGATCATCTCTAAGATAGTCCACACAAAGATAGAAGAAACTTTAACATAGTCCACATGAAGATAGAAGAAAGAAACCTCTAAGGAAGTGGAAGAAAACACATAAAAGTGCTAGCTATTGATGTTTGTTCTTGATAGAATGTTTTTAGCGAGTGAGGGAAGATGATAAATACTTCACCAAAAGTCTCTCTATTTTTCACACAACATTTGCACAAAAATTGGTGTTTTTACACCCTTTGGCCTTCCTCTAACCCCCAACATCAATAGAGAGAGTTAGTGGGAATTAAATGGCCATTGATCCTACTTAATATGTATGAAAACATTCATCCCTTCTTTAAAGGGTAATTTTGTCATCTTGCTTAATAAGCAAGGTTCACATGTGTCATCTGATTCACAATCACATGACCCTAAACTACCACACTTATGTAGCGTAGTCATGTGTCTCTCATATCTTGGATCCCCATCCAAAACCATTTTACTCATTCTTCGCATCTCTAATGTGTGTGACCCATTAGGTTACTGGTTATATTCACTTGAATTAACACTTAATTCAAGCAAGTCATGAGTGGTATCTAATAACACATCATGACCCCTAATTAACTGGAAAGTTAGTGGTTTGACTACGAACCCTTCCATAGATAATGTTCCTGTGTAATTCGTCCTTTCACCATCTATACCCCGCTTGGTTCAGAGTATGGTTAAAGTATCAACTCCCACTAAACTAACTATGTCACACCTAGGCCAAGTGATGTTAGTTCTTGTCCCTGAGGCTCATTACTTAATTGGATATTCATTAAAGACTATCTTCATGACATTTCCACTCTGGCCAGAGATTCCAGAGTAATGACCTCGACAAGAGGACGTGGGTATCATCTCCTTCTATCAGGATTAGTTAATCCTTTATTGGCTACTCAATTACCTTCGAATACCTCAAGCTGTACCTAGTCACCATCCTCTGAACACCCTCTGAGAGGCAATGAGGAATGGAGTCAAAGTATAGGATCAGTATCCAAGATATCCTTGAGCACCTAAAGTTCAAGGATATTTGCACGATTACTATGATGAGACTATCATTGACATTAGAATATATTATCCGTACGATTGTCTCATAGTAAGTCATCCAATGTACTTACTACTCTTAGAAAACATCCATATGTTAACTCTAAACAACTCATGCATACAATTTATGAGATCCACTGCTTGAACCAATCAAGGAGTATAACATGTGCTAGTCTGTCCGGATTAATAATGTCCCATCTCATTAATCCTATGACCAGGGATAAATATAATTACACATGATAGGAATCTCATTATCATGATCTCATTATGATTTCCTTCATACTATGTATTATATCAAGGGCTTTATTAATTTTATTTAAGATCATTATCAATTCATAAAGAACATGAACATCAAATTAATGAAAATGCTTTTTTATTAACCATAAAGATTTGTACAATAAGTGCTAAAGGAGATTGCCTTTAAAGCACTTCTCTAACAACCTACCACTTGCATTAAAGCCAATTGCCTTTGTATCTAATACCATAGCCAAATGCGTGAGAATCATATCTCTTTTGGTGAATCGGCTTAGTTAAAGGATCAACAATATTCTGATCAATTAGTAGTCTCTCTATCTTGACATCATTTCTGCTAATGATTTCTCTAATAAAATGGCATCACCTGGGTATATGTTTGGATTTTTGATGAGACCTTGATTCCTTTTCTTGCGTTATAGCACCATTGTTGTCACAATACAAATGTACTGGGTCAACAATGCTAGGAACCACTCTAAGTTCCATAATGAACTTCTTGATCCAAACTACTTCCTTTGTTGCCTCTGAAGTGGCAATGTACTCTGCTTCAGTTGTTGAATTTACGGTTGTCTCTTATTTGGAACTCTTTCAATTGACTGCTCCACCATTCAGTGTGAAAATATATCCTGGCTGGGATCTGAAGTTATCCCTGTCAGATTGGAAATTGATATCTGTATACCCACTCACAACAATATCTCCTTCTCTATACAAAAAAATACATCCTTAGTTCTTCTCAAGTACTTAAGGATATTCTTGACAGTCACCCAATGACCCTCACCAGGATCGGACTGGTATCTGCTTGTAGCACCTAGAGCATATGATACATCGAGTCTAGTATATAACATAGCAAACATGATTGATCCTATAACTAAAGCATAAGGGATCAAATTTATGCGAGTCCTCTCAGCTTTTGTCTTTGTACACATAGATTTCAAAAGTGTAATCCTATGTGTCATGGGAAGATAAACTCTCTTGGACTACTCCATACTAAACCTCTTTAGCATCTTGTCTATGTATGTAGACTGAGAAAGACCAAGCAACTTCTTCTATCTATCTCTATAGATTCTTATCCCCAAAATATAAGTTGCTTCTCCAAGGTCTTTCCTGGAGAAATTCTTGGATAACCAAATCTTGAATGATTGTCAAGGTGAGACATTGTTTCCTATTAGTAGTATATCATATACATATAACATAAGGAATATGATTGCACTTCCACTAACCTTCTTATACACAAGGTTTATCTAGATTTTGTGAGAAACCAAACTCTTTGGTTGTCTCATCAAATCAGATATTCCAACTTTTGGATGCTTGCTTCAATCCATAAATGGAATTTTGAAGCTTGCATACCTTTTCTCCATCTTTAGATATGAAACCATCGGGTTGTGTCATGTACACATCATCAATTAGGTTTCCATTAAAGAAAGTTTGTTTTACATCCATTTGCCATATCTCATAATCATAATAAGCAGAAATGGCCAGGAGTATCCTAATGTATTTAAGCATGGCTGTCGGGCTAAATGTTTCGTCATAATCAACTCCTTATTTTTTACGATAACCTTTAGCTACAAGCCTAGCTTTATAGGTAACTATATTACCTTTTATGTCGATTTTCTTCTTGAAAACCCATTTGCACCCTATGGGTTTTACCCCTTTGGATGGGTTAATCAAAATCCATACTTAGTTTTTATACATAAAATCCATTTCGAATTTTAGGGCTTGAAGCCATTTGTCAAATTCTGAACTCTTCAGAACTTTTACATAAGTAGTAGTTCATCGTCTTCTATGAGCAATATGTCATTATGTTCACTTATGAGAAATTCATATCTCTTTGGAACATGACGTATCCTACTTGACTTACAAACTTCTTATGTGTCAGAAGGTTGAACTATTATTTCATCACTATGAACAATAGTCTCAGATTCAAGTAGTTGATCTGCATCTGTTTGACCATCTTAAACTTCCATAAGTTCAATTTTGCTCCCACTGTCTTCTTTTAGAAGAAACTCTTTCTCTAAAAAGACAGCATGCCTTAAAACAAACACTTTTTATTCCAAAATATTGTATAATTAATATCGTATCATTTCTTTAGGATATCCTACAAACAAACACTTGTCAGATTTAGCTTCTAACTTATCTGACTGAATTCGTTTCACATAAGCCAGACAACCCCAAACTTTCATGTGAGAAAGATTGGATTTCTTATTAGTCCACATCTCATATGGAGTAACATCAACTGACTATGAAGGAACTCTGTTTAACATATAAACAACAGTCTCGAGTGCATATCCCCAAAAGGATTTTGACAGATCTATTAAGCCCATCATTGACCTCACCATGTACAACAAAGTTTAGTTTTTCCTTTCTACCACACCATTGTGTTGTGGCGTGTAAAATGGAGTCTACTGGGATACTATCCTATTATCTTTGAGATAATTTAGAAACTCTTGGCTTAAGTATTCATCACCTCGATCTGAAAGAATTGTTTTAATACTTTTACCCAGCTATTTCTCTATTTCATTTCTGAATTCTTTGAACTTTTCAAAAACCTCTTATTTGTATCTCATAAGATACACATACCCATATCGTGAATAATCTTTGATAAAGGTAATGAAGTATATGAAGCCACCTTTGGCATGTATGGACATCGGACCACATACATCTGAATGTATTAAGTCCAATAACCCAATAGTTCATTCACCCTTTCCCTTAAAGGGTAACTTTGTCATCTTACCTAATAAGTACGATTCACATGTGTCATATGATTCAAAATCAAACGACCCTAAACTACCATACATGTGTAGTTTAGTCATGCTTCTCTCACTTATATGGTCAAGGCGACAATGCCATAAGTACGATGATTTCATATTATCTTTTTGTCTTTTATTTTTATTGATATTTAAAACTAGATTGGACATACCTAATATGTATATCCCATTGCGTAATGTACCTATAGCATAAAGCATTCCATTCAAACTAATAGAACAACCATTGTTACTAAAATTTGAATGGAAACCAGCTTTATTAAGACTAGAAACTAAAATAATATTCTCAATTAATATAGGTACATAAAAAAATCAACCAATTCTATTACAAGCCCACTGGGGAGTGTTAGCACATAAGTTGCTACTGCTAATGCGGTAACTCTTGCTCTATTGCCCATTTATAGGTCTGACTCTCCTTTGTTGAGTTATCTACTATTCCTAAGGCTCTGCATATCAGTACATATATATGAGTCACATCTGGTATCCAATACCCATATGTTATTTAGAAACCATATTAATATCAATAACAATCATACTTGAAGTATATGGGCCATCTGATGCCTTCTTCTACTTCAATGACTCTAAATAGGCCTTATAGTTCCTCTTCCAATGGCCATCCTTGCCACAATGGAAGCATGTTCCCTTAGGGGCAGTCTACTTAGCTTTCTTCTTGGCCACACCTCCTTTAGGCCTTGTAGATTTCTTCTTCTTTTGGTTCTTCTTCCTTGAACCAAAAGAGTCCACTAACATCACAACTTTACTGTCCTTCCTAACAAATTGCTCAACTGTTTTAAGCAAGTTGATTAATTCAGGAATCGTGGTGGATATCTGGTTCATCCTATAGTTAAGCACAAATTGTGAATAACTATCAGTCAAACTAGTCAGAATTATGTCTATACTTAATTCATGATCCATTAGGAAGCCCAAGGAGGCCAACCTCTCAATGTAGCCATTCATCTTCAGTGTATACTGTACTGGAGATGTTCTCTCAGCCATCTTGGAGCAGAAGAGCAATCCCAAGGTGTCAAACCTTTCAGACCTCACTTGCACATCAAACAACTCCCTTAAATGATATACTATGGTAGGGGCATCTATAGCCTTATGTTGCTTTTGCAACTTTGGTGATAAAGTTGCCAGTATGATGTAGCAAACCATCTCACTATCATCGAGATGCTTTCTATATGCCTTTTGATATTTATTAAAAGCATCGGTAGTAGGGGAATCAGGAAGTGGTTCGTCTAAGATGTAGCCTAGTTTTTCTGATTTGAGAATTATTCTCAAATTCCTTAAGCCAGTCTAAAAAATTTGGCCCATTGAACTTGTTGGCTTCCATCAGTGAGCTTAAGTTCACACTAGTTATCATGGTGTCGATTCTGTCAACCTAAATGTCAAAGAGAGATGGTGTTAGACTGTATGTAAATGCATGTTAATTAGGACTTAACTAACATGCATTATTATGGCTCCCACTATTTTCTTACGAATCCATAACCCTAAATACGAATTTGAGAGAACTTGTATAGAAGTTCTTTTAATGGGTCGATATCCAATATCTCTATGAATGACCTTGGGTTTGCCCAACAAGCCACCCTATGTCAATTGGTAGGTATCAGTTATACCAATTGCATTTATAATGCAACTATCGAATCTAGTGCTATCAATTGTTGATGTGTGCACACACATTGGGCTATCAAGTCTTGATGCACATATATCTCATGTACACTACCCAACTTTGCCTATGTCCACGTTGACCTTAGGTTTGCCCAGCAAATCAATGCTTCTAGTTAAAACCTACACGTTAATCTAAAAACCCTATTTCTATGGTTCGAACATATTCGTGTCGAGTGACTTAGGTTTGCCCAACAACCTTAACTTTAAAAGAACTCAGGTTCTCACCATATTAATGGAAGGCGATAGTTTTAACATTCTAAGTGAGAAGTTTCTATTTAGGTCTCATCTAACTAGGATGGTCTTATATATATATATATAGTTACTATAACTATATGGCATGACATAGACACTTCAATCAAATTGGACTTAATTCCATAACCATCCATCATGCAAGCCCACACAAAATCCTAGCATGCATTCTCTAATGCATCAAAAAACACATATAAGTTTTGGTTATGGCAAGTTATGGATCCTAGTTGATTCAACTCTTAAATTGAATTTCTAATCTTGGCTAAAATTTAATTTTGCATGTCATTTTCAATTTGGAATTCAATATTAATCAAATTAATTTAAATTTCAATTTTTTAGAAATTAATACAAAATTAATTCACCTTAAAACACTTATTTCATGTCAAAATTAAACACTTTAATTTTGTCACACCTTCAAGTCATACTAAAAAATTCTATGCTCTACTTAAAACAATTCAAAATAAATTTCTAAAATTTTCAAAACATCAAATCTTCATTCCATGTATCTTCGAGTCATTTCAAGTTCATCAAAATAACTTCGAAATCACCCAAAGTCATCAAGATAACCAAAACTAAACTTAGACAAAAAATGACAAATTTGACATTTAAATTTTTTCCAAAAATCTAATTTTGAGGAAATTCATTATGGGCATGCACAAGACATCAAAATAACACATTTTTATCACATAAAAATATTTATAAGGTTCTAGAACTGAAACATACACATACAAAATTATCAAACTAAACGATTCCTTCAATTTCAGCAAATAGACCAAATTTGTGTACTGTTTGAAAAATTTAATTAATTTTGGAAAAATTCCAAAGGATTAAACACATTCTAGATATGATTACATAATTTTTTCAAAATCAAATTCCAAGAAAAACATGTTCATCCTCCATAATTTAGCCAACTAACATCATATGTTCTGCAGGAAAACATTTTTCATGCATGATGTATAAAATTTGAAAATAAATATTTTAATCACATTAAAATTAATGTTCAATCACTAAAATTATTTTTAAAAAATCTCATGAGCAGATCAGTGAAAGAAAAACATGAAAACGTTTTACAATTTAATTTTTTATTTTACACAACAGATCCTAAGCTGTGATAACCATGCAATCCTATTGCTTATGTAATGAAACTACATCTAATAGGCACAAACCTTGCTTTGATACTACTATAGGGTTTCAATTATGCATCACATATATCAAAAATTAAAACATACATAGCAAAAAATAAAATGAAACTCAAAAAATACAGAATCAAACATGTTCCATTAGATGTAGTAAGTCAAAATATTAATAAGATATGTGTACCTTTCCTGATGATCTCCATTGTTCTTTAATCTCTTCCCCACATCAGGTTGTCATAAACCATAACAACCAAGCCAGATCATCCCTATCGTAGTCCACATGAAGATAGAAGAAAGAAACCTCCAAGGCAATGGCATAACATACACAAAGGTGTTTGCTATTGATGTGTGTTCTTGAGAGAATGTTTGTAGAGAGTGAGAGGAGATGATAAACACTTCACCAAAAGTCTCTATATTTTTCACACAACACTTGCATGAAAATTGGTGTTTTTACACCCTTTAGCCTTCCTCTAAACCCCAACATCAATGGAGAGAGTTGATGGGAATTAAATGGCCATTGATCCCACTTAATATGCATGAAAACATTCAGCCTTTCTTCAAAGGGTAATTTTGTCATCTTGCTTAATAAGCAAGATTCACATGTGTCATTTGATTCATAATCAAATGACCCTAAACTACCACACTTGTGTAGCTTAGTCATGCATCTCTCATATCTTGGATCCCCATCCAAAACCATTTTACTCATTCTTTGTATCTTTAATGTGTGTGACCCATTAGGTTCCCGATTTTATTGGCCACTTGAATTAACACTTAATTGAAGCAAGTCAAGAGCAGTATCTAACAACACATCATTACCCCTGATTGACTGGAAAGTTAGTGGTTTGACTACGAACCCTTCTATAGACAATGTTCCCATGCAATTAATCCTTTATCCATCTATACACCACTTGGTTCAGAGTATGGTTAAAGTGTCAACTCCCACTAGACTGACTATGTCACACCTAGGCCAAGTGATGTTAGTTCTTGTCCCTGAGGCTCATTACTCAATTAGATATGTCACTAAAAACTTATTTTCATGACATTTCCACTCTGGCCAGAGATTCCAGAGTAATGACCCCGACAAGAGGTCGTGGGTATCATCTCCTTCTATTAGGAGTGGTGAATCCTTTATTGACTACTCAATCACCTGCAAATACCTAAAGCTATACCCAATCACCACCCCCTAAGTAACCTCTGAGAGGCAACGAGGAATGGATCAAAGTATAGGATCAGTATCCAAGATATCCTTGAGCACCTCAAGGCTAAGGATATTTACACCATTGCAATGATGAGACTATCATTGAAAATAAAATAGAATATCCATATGATTGTCTCGTAGCAGGTCATCCAATGTACTTGTTACTCATAGTAAGCATCCACATGTTAACTCTAAAAAAATCATGCTTACAGCTTATGAGATCTACTGCTTGGTCCAATCAAGGAGTATAACATGTGTTAGTCTTTCTAGATTAATAATGTCCCCTCTCATTAATCTTATGAATAAGGATAATTTATATATTAATATAATTACACATGATAGGAATCTCATTATTATGATCTGATCATGATTTCATTCATGCTATGTATCAAGGACTTCATTAATTCGATTTAAGATCATTATCAATTAAAAAAGAACATGAACATCAAATTAACAAAAATGCCTTTCTATTAATCATAAAGATTTGTACAATTAGTGCTAAAGTTGATTGCCTTTAGAGCACTTCTCTAACATGCTTAAACATCTACGGATTGTTTTGAATGGTTCGCTATATGTCAAGCTAGCTTTGATCAGCTAAAAAAAATGCTTACTAAAACTCCTATATTGGCTCAATCCACTTCTGGTAAAGAATATATTATGTTTAGTGATGCATCTAGAAATGGTTTGGGCTGTGTTCTGATGCAGGATGGTAAGGTGGTTGCATATGCCTTTAACTGCTGAATCTATATGAACATAACTATCCTATGCACAATCTTAAGCTTACAGTAGTAGTGTTTACTTCGAAAATTTGGCAACACTACTTGCCGTAATGGTCACACTTAGGGACGGATGACTTGTCCCCTTCTCTCCTTCTACTACCTCCAGCCGTTGAGGCCTGATGAGAGACAATCCTCATCTGTCTAGACCTACTTGTACCACTGCTTCTCTCCTCAGACTGCATAGGAAAGCTCCTGGCACTCCTCTCTAGCATAGGAGTACTGCCTCCCCTCTTGAACTACTCTCTCCCCTTTCTCTTTTTATTCACGATACTCTTTATGTTTTCTATGTTTTCAACCCTCAATGCCGCTTCAACTAGCTGTTGGAAATCATAAAAATTTTGCACTACCACTTTCTCTCTAATGACTAGATGCAAGCCTGATTCAAACCTACCGCACTTAGCTGCCTTGCTCATCATCATCTCGGTTACATACCGGGATAACTATATAAATCGATGCTCATATTCGCTCATTGTCATCTCCCTCTGGGTGAGACTCAGAAACTCCCTCTGCTTCTGCTGAATATAAACCTCAGACAGATACTTCTTCTTATAAGTGGCTAGGAAGTCTTTCCATCCTAACACTGACAACTTCATTTGACTCCCTATCACACTTTCCCACCAGTGCAAAGCATCCCCCTGAAGTAAACTAGCAGCGTAGACCACCTTCTCATCATCCTCACAATCTATCTGCTCTAATACCCATTCTATTTTTCTCAACCATGTCTCAACTTCTTCTGGATCAGTAGTCCCATAGAAGTCCACTGCTCCATACTTCCTCAACTTATCAAACTGTTTTCCTTTCTTCACTGGGGCTGGAGCAAAAGGCTGTGGCATCTGACCCATGGCCTGGACAAATGCCTGAGCGAAGGCTTGAAACATCCTCGGATCGAATGGAGTCACTTGCTCTTGTAGAACAGGCGACTCCCAGGTTGGGGACTGAGAGGGCTCATTACTATGCCCTACAAAAGCCTCAGCATTTCCTAGGGCTACAGACTCATCGATACTCTCCTCTCTTGGTGGAGAGTCAGGTGCAACAAATCCTTGCAGAACTCCTCGTGTCCTTTGGTGGCATCTTACTCCTTCAAAAATAAGCACTATGGATTAGCTTATAATTCATTTTAATCTTATTTCCTACATATATGCATGATATGCGTGTCACTTAATGCAATTCACAATGCAACAAATAA
>JANQAP020000582.1:1980843-2006659 GCA_026874005.2 Erythroxylum coriaceum
TATTAGATAATTAATAATAATATTTTTATATAATTAATAATAAATTGTATATAATTAATAATAAAATAATAAACCTCCTGTAATAATCATCTTAATATAAGGGGTATAATAGTCATTTACTATACATTACGTTCCATTCCATCCATCTTCCAAACAACATTTCACTACATTACATTATGAACTCTTCCATCCTTCCCAAACAACGTTTCACTATATTACATTCCATTCCATTATAAATCGTTCCATTCTGTTCCGTTCCATTCTATTCCATTCCATTAGTTAACATTCAACCAAACAGGCCCTAAGTGATGTTAGTTCATGTCCTCGAGGTTCATTACTCAATTGGATATGTTACTGAAGACTATCTTCTTGACATTTCCACTCTAGCCAAAGATTCCCAATTAATAACCCCGACAAGAGGCCATGGGTATCATCTCCTCCTATCAGGAGTGGTGCATCTTTTATTGGTTACTCAATTACCTTCGAATACCTCAAGTTATACCCAATCACCTCCTATGAGCAACCTCTAAGAGGCAACGATGAATGGAGTTAAAGTACAAAATTAATATACAAGATATCCTTGAGCACATCAAGTCTAAGGATATTTGCACCATTGTTATGATGAGACTATCATTGACATTAAAATAGATTATCCATATGATTGCATGACAGGCCATCCAATGTAACTTACTACTCTTAGCAGGCATCCATATGTTAACTCTAAATAACTCATACTTATAGCTTATGAGATCCACTACTTGATCTAATCAAGGAGCATAACATGTGCTAGTCTATCCAGATTAATAATGTCCTGTCTCATTAATCCTATGACTAGGGATAATTTAGACACTAACATAATTACACATGATAGGAATCTCATTATCATGATCTCATCATGATTTCCTTCATGGTTTGTAATGTATCAAAGACTTCATTAATGCGATTTAAGATTACTATCAATTCATAAAGAACATAAAAATCAAATTAACAAAAATGTCTTTTTATTAATCATAAAGATTTGTATAATCAGTGCTAAAAGCGATTGCCTTTAGATCATTTCTCTAACAAGCCTCGGCTAGAGGCAAAGGGATTGAATGTAGAATATGATTGATTAGTAGCCCATTAAGAGCTAGTTTTCAATCCAAAATCTTGTAATGGTACCATCTTCCATACACCAGTTTCCTACTTTGATAAGTGCGTCTCTATCCTCTAATATATGTCTCCAAAGAGGATAACAGGATTTGGTGGGGGTGCAATTGAGGTTTCTTGCCAAGGTATTTAGCAAAAAGGACTCTTTCACCATAAGTTGTTATTGTCATGAGAAAGGCTTTGTTCATTCAATTCATGTTTTAACAATGTAACCCAAGTGATATAGTAGTTGATGGGATTTTCTATAATTGGTGGCATATGTTGACAAGAAGTTTGGAGATAATCTTCTGTTAAACATTGTGAATAGGAGAATATCTTTGATGGATTGGGAACTGAACATTAGAAATGGGTGTGATCAGAGTGTTGTTTAAGCTTGAAGTGAAGGGACCTTCCCAATGGAATCTTTTAGCAACCATAGAGTGAACTGAGCCCAATTTTTCTGGAAAAAAAATTTAGGGGGTTAAGACTCAAGACCATCAGTATGTCTGTGAGGGCTCATGCCTAGTATAACCATGGGGTAACCTTATCATTTGAAAAGTAGTGTAAATCTCAATGTAACCAAAAGCTTCCCTACTCCAGTTCAGCAGCTCATACTTCAAGGCCAAAAACTTCTTATATTGGTATTCAATTTATGTATTAGGTACCTAGAAACAGAAAAATAGAAAACCTTGTAGAAATTACTCATGTACATGTAGAAAACTGTATTTGTGAGTCTTCTTTACTTTTGTTGAGTCCGTACAGTATCTACAGTCATGACCGTTCGAACAACATGTCCTAGACATACGATGCCATCCTTCAAACAACACCTTTTTCAGAGATTATACGCTAGTCCAAAGGCGAACTGTAGACTACTGGTATTTGTAAGTTCCAGTTATGATAGACAAGACAACCACAGGGGCATACCCACCACAAAAGCTATACAAAACTCTTATAGAAGGCAGAGACACAGGGAAATCAAGGAACACGTACTTAATGTATGACCAATATGTCCTAGACATACGATGCCATCCCTCAAACAACACCTTTTTCGGAGACTATACGCTAGTCCAAAGGCGATCTGTAGACTACTGGAACTTGGACAGACGAGACAATACACCCTAACACGCCCCCTTGGCTTTAATGGGTTCAACTCTCATCCTTCCTCTTAGGAACCTTACTCCCTCAGTAACTACTTTCTTTCCCCATTAGTTCTAATCTCAATACAGCGGAATTGTTTGGAAGAATACAGTCCTAGACTGTTGTAATAGACGTTCTGATACATAAGATCCTTATAAAAGGTGAGTGTAGAGCATACTTGTCACAATACCAAGAAAAGAGTAACACTATAAGACTATGAGTTTTCAGGGAACAGAGAAGTGTTAAACACTCAAACTTCTATTCATATTCAAACTCAAACTAAGCGTGTTTACAATGGAAGAGGAACCTTGCTTTTATAGGCGAAGCAAGGGATACAAATGTAATTGTACTGAGAAACACAATTATGACAACTTTACCTAATCTTATCACAAATGAATCTACTTTTACAAAAGTTGTAAAGAAAACAGTACAAAAGTAAATTATTTTTTTACAAAGTCTTAAAGCAAACAATATTACAACAAAAAAGGAATCTTGAAACAATGGTTGTGGGACCACAATGAAACCTTTAATATCAAAGTTGCTTTAAGGACAAACTCAGTCATAAATGCAAGGAGAGATTGTCATCATCACTGGACGCGCTGCAGAGAGCCATATTATTGTCAAGTTGTTCAATGAGGTCATCAAGATGTTGGCTTGGATTCCATTCTGACAACTGAGGACTACGAGATGGACTGGACCGAGTAGTGGATTGATGAGTAGGACAAGGAATTGTTCCATGTTGTAAATGAATAATATTGGAGGTGCTGACAGATAGCTATAGTCTGGTTAATGGAAGACTAATTGGTGTAACCAAACTGGTGTCTCCATAATATGGTCTAAGAGATGTTCAAAGATCCGATGGAGAAGAAGTCGGGAATTGGTCAAGCTGGTCTAACTCATAATGTAATTCAGCCATAAGTTGATCAGCTTTAAGAGGCCAATCAATAGTAGTTTTCCAATGCTGAATATGAGTCATGGTGCACATTTGTCCAGTTGTACTCATGCAATAGGGACGATGAATAATATAGATAGCATAGGCTTTTCTATCATGGATATCAGAGTCCCATAAACAATGTTGAGTTAATAGTTGTGAGATGTCAATACGCCATTTGTCCAGAGGTTGAAACCATTCCAAGAAAGTCCATAAAAGAGATTTGGACTGAGTTGGGTCAAAAAGGTGACGGTAGATATGAATGGGTGACAATGAAATAGAACAAGCATACAACGCAGATAAAGACTAGAGACGCCATAGAGTAACGTCATGAAGAGTATCATAAATATGATATATGGCCTTATAGGGAACAAACATGTCAAAATGACTAGGAGTGGGTAAAAGATCATTCTTAAGTAGAACAAGATGCGTATAATAAAATAAACTTTAACTTAAAAGAGGGAAAAGCTCTGTAATACTCATGGGAGGAGTGGAATACAGAGGTGGACACTCTTTTTGGGTTTTTGCATAACGAGGAAACTCCATAACAACAAACAAAGGAATGGAGTAAGAGAGCGAAGAGGAGATAAATAAGAGAGGTTTCTGTGGTCGTGAAAGGAAATCGGCAAGGATATTGATACGACCTTTAATATGGTGTATGGTGAATTTATAACAAGAAAATTACTCTTGCCAACAAAGCAATTGATTAGTATGAATCTTTTTCTTGGGTTGATCAAGAATCTTTGGAAAAGAGGTGTTATCCATTTCAATGACAAAATGATAAGGAGTGAGGTGGAAAGCAAAGTGTTCAATACCTCGTTTGATCGCTAGAATCTCCTTATAGCTAACATGATAATGAAGTTCAGATGAACTAAATTGTCCACTTTTATGACCACAATAATATCAGATGTCATTGGATTCTTCAAGTAAAACAGCACCCCAATAATGTTCACTAGCATCTGTCTGAAGAATACGTCGTCCTTTGTCAGGAATCTTTAAAAGGGGAGGATTCTGACAGATTTGCTTGAGATGCTTGATAGCTTTGGTCTGCTGTAAAGTCCAAGATGGTGGATTCTTTTTCAAAAGTTTGGATAAGCATGAAGTAAATGCCGCTACATTGGGAATGAAATCTCTGATGTAATTAACAATCCCAAGGAATTGTTGTATCTGTTTCATCGTGAGATTTTCATCTGGAAATTGCAATAATTCTTTTGCAATATGTGGACCAGGCTGATAGAATCCATCTTTGAAGTGCATACCTAGAAATTCAATATCTGTAGTGCCAATAGTGCTTTTCGAGGCTGAAAGCATAATGCCATACTGTTGAGTAAGATCCAAGAATTTGGATAACAGGGCCTGATGTTCCTCATGGGTCTTTGAGAACAATAAGATGTCATTAATATAGATCAGTGCGCTGTGGAGGATAGGCTCATAGATCTTTGTAATGGATCGCTGAAACAATGATGGGGCAAATTTAAGTCCAAATGGCATAACAGTCCATTGATACTGTGCATTGGGAATGCAGAATGCAGTTTTGTAACATTCTTCAGGGTGAATACCCAATTGCCAAAAACCTACCTTAAGATCAAACTTTGAAAAGATAACAGCTTCCTTAAGAAATAGTACCTGTGTATTGATTTTAGGAAGGGGAAACTTATCATCTTGCAGGAAAGCATTCAGAGGTTTATAGTCAATGACAAATCTCTTTTTTTCACATTTTTGCTCTGAACGTTTATTGACATAGAACGCTTGATATGCCCAATCTGACTTGGTAGGCTCAATCAATCCTTGCTTCAGTAAGATAGCACACTCATCTTGTGTGAGCTTCAAATCATCAGGGTTCATCCCTGGATGAGTTGTTTTTGTAGGGTTGATATCCTCATTTTTCTTAAATGGGAGACTTATTAAAAAGTCAACATTTTTTCATAGAAGATATGGATGAGTAAACTGTGTATGAGATTCAGGACAATATTCCAATAGTTTATCTCGTATTGCAGTGTATTGTGTAGGAATTGAGCTAAGTTCAAACACATTAGTAAGAGCAGTGTATGGACTGAATAGGTTTCGATACCTGAGCCCTGTGAGTAGGATTTGCAAAGGTGAGGCTTTATCGTATACATCCATTCCAATCAGTATGTCTGGGCCAGGTAGATTACTGCCAAGAACTTTGGTCTATACTGTACACTGAGGAAATAATCGAAGACCGATTCTCTTTTTTGAAATAAGCCCTATCTTGAAGGAATTGCCATCAGCTACTGTGAAATATTCTTCATGGGAAGTCTATGAGTCAGAAGGCAAAATATTGGGCTTTATGTTCGTACGACTGAATCCAGTATCCATAAACCCAATAGCTTAGATGGGTGATTCAATCATATTTATCCTGTTGAAAAACATGGATTTGGGTATAAGGCTTCAGAACTGGTGTACGATCTATCTTCTTATAGGTCTATTGTAGCATGTAGATTGAATCATCTGACTGTGTATCAGTAGATTCAGATTCTGTAGAAACAGAAACAGCAAACTTTGTGTCCTTGTCTTCCTGAGATTGTTTCTCAATAAGATCTTCAAAGTTGTTGGACGAATGGATTGGAAGAAGTGATTCCATGTGTTCTAACAACTTGATATCCTTCTCAGATTTGTGAGGACATTCTCTTGGAAAGTGTCCATGCTGTCCGCAGAGAAAACATCGAGAAGTTTTCTGTCGATGTGAGGACTTTTTGAAGAATCTTATAAACCTTTTCTTCTTTCCATCTTTTCCACGATATGTTTATTGTAGAGGTTTATGATGATCTTGAGATCTGCGAAACTTTCTCCTTTTATAGTAGACTTGAGACAGATGAACTTTTTTCTTGCTATGACACTTACAAGTCTGTTTATCTTTTCACTTGATCTGGAGATAAGGTTTCTTATAAGCCTGTTTCAGGACTGGACCGCCTTTCATGATATTCTTGAATAAGGCATGTTGATCACATAACTTATCAAGAGACGATAAAGCAAGTTGATAGATTTCTCCAAGAGATATATTTGCCATATCACGTTGTAGAGAAACTATTGTCCTTTGTAACTCTGGTTGTAATTCACCTAGAAGGGATGAAATAAAAGTGTAACGAAGATTAACATCGTTCCATCCATTCAAGAGATAATACTTGTCCGTCATTCTCTTGTAATGTTTTTGAATATCTTGCTTATCAAGAGAGCAGCATTTCATTGAGAAGTACTCCTGACAGATCTGCTTGTCAATTAGTTGAAAGTCACCAATAAATCCTTGTGAATGATTCCAAGGAGAGCTCCGGCTGTAGTGACTTGAATATACTGAAGTCATTGATAATCATTAATACTTTGCCACCATTCTCGCAAAGTACCAATGAAACGAGAAGTAAATTCAGAAAAAATCTCCTGTAAAGGATGATTAGGTCAAGTCATCTGCAAATCAATCCATGCACCAAACTTATGTAACCGATCTCTCGATTTTTTAGGTGGAAGATCATCAAAAGTAAACGACGGACCAGAAGAAGGTTTGGTTGGCCATGTATCCTGTGCAACTGGATCAGCTTGTGGTGCTGATGTAGGTCTGAACTCTTCAGTACCTGTGGCTTCTGCTTCACTTATGTCAGGTTGTTCTTCAGTAGGTTCAGGCACCGTCATGAGAACTTTGGAAAGTTTCGAAAGATCAGCAAGCTGTGTTGAGTCATCCGTTGAAGGTTCAGAAATGATTTCTAACGATGATGTAGATAATTCAGAAGCTCCAGAGTAAGCGTCTGATTGTAGATCTGATTGATCTGAGGTAGAAGTTGATTCTACTGCAGTCTGTGTCTCAAGAGTTGCAATGAACTTTGGCATAGGTGCTTTATCCTTTCCAGTAGAAGTAAAAGGATGAGACTTTCGTTGTGGAGAGCTTGGCTCATTTGGAGAGTGGATACGAACTCCTCCAGGTTTTCTCCACTGAAATTTCAGTTCAGTCTTGGTGTAAGACGAAGAAGGTTCAGGAACCTTTTCAGGCTTAGGCTTTGATTTCGATTTTCTTGTCAACTTTGCTTCAATTGCCTGTGAATGAACATACTGTCTAATCAAAGGATAATTGAATTTGAATACCTTTGAATAGTCAGCTTCTTTAGGATACTTCTGATACATAGAAGTAGCATACACTGGATGTGTATTTGGAAAGACTATAGAAGTCAAACCATATACTGTTCTGGTTTGAGCAGAGTGCATATCAGCTTCAATCTGTTGTACGATTCCTTGTATCATTTATATCTCTTTCACTTTAAAGTCAAAGTCAGGCCCCATATAATAGGCAGAGATGTATTGACGAAGTTCAGAATCAAGATTTTGAATCTGTTGTTTGTAAGACTGATACATCTGTTCGATCTGTATGGTAATTGAATCGACTTTATGTTGCGTAGCAATGTTTTGTTGACTGATTCCATCCAATTTAGAATCAATTCTTTTTAGAAATTTGTTCTGTGCTACTGTATTAGATTTCTTCCAGTTTAACACTTCATCAGAAGGATTTGATACAAGAGTACCTTGTGAAGTGATTCCTGTAGCTCTGATGTACAGGTTATAGATAACCTTATGTGATTCATCAGTACTCCTAGATAATTGAAGAAAGTCTTCCTCGTATGACTTTACCATCATACAAGGTATAGGAGTAGGGGTCAAAGCAGGAATAGTTGACTTTGACTGACATGAAGAGTTCAGCATCTCATGAAGGAATCTAGGTCGAGATTTGTGGATCTGTTCAAGACGACCTTTAGATGTTGAAGAGCTATGAGATCTGATTTGTCCAACTTCTGGATCTAGAAGTTTCTCACCCGTCAGTAGATGAGATTGAGATAATAATGTCCCCTCCTTCAGTAGAGAAGATCTGTTGAGGTTAGACCAAAAGTCTGACTTCTGATCACCCTTCAGTAAATGATCTGCTACTGAGCATATTCCAGAGGATGGATCTGGATCATCCTGATGTGGATGATATTGTTGAGAAGGTTTGCACCGAGATTTAGGCTTTTTCTTCTTCCTTCTCCTTCTGTAATAGTCATCATCTTCATGTCTGTTTCTGGGTTGAGACAGACTTCAGAATTGGGCTCACACATGGATGGGTCAACATCCCATACAAAGTGTCCACGATGATGGCTTACATATATTGGATCTCCATTTGATTTGAAATAATAAACAGAAGGACCAGATTTACCTTCCATATGTGAAGATACGAGCTGGATTGGTTGAATCATTAGTATTGCCCCAGATGTAGAAGATCTGGCTGGATTTTCATTATTGGGCGACGTATAGATGGACTTCACACTTCCATCTCTGAGAGTCTGCAAAATCGGTGGAGTAGTTGTATGAAAAGAGTGTCGATGAGGCGCATGGAATACCTTTTGGTAGTTTGTAATCCATTCTGTAGGCATCAACTTTTCAAGCTCCACTGCTGGTAGTTGCTTCGGGATTTGGATGATAGTAATCTGATCATTTGAACGATCAGCAACTATATAAAGAGCATCCGAAGTAGAATTGGGAAAATTGAGGTGCATAGCATGATTTTGTAGACGGTAGATCATCTGGTGATGTAAAGTAGCCATGATTGCTGTAGGATCTTAATCTGCTCTAGTGATCTGGATCTGAACTTGAAGACGTTCAGATAACGTGGGATCATCTAACCTGATGTTGAAATCAGGTGCTATGGTCAGGATGACACTTCCGTTGTCGAGAGTAGTCAACAGGGTACCAATCAAGGCATTTTGGTATGTAGTGTAAGCAGTGTTTAGAAGAGATATCCTGGTTGTCGCAGGTATTCCCTTTTTTCCATGAAGAGTAAGAACAAGGCGTATGGCTCCAACATGTAAATGCGTATGGTTCTGTTCTCTCCATAAAGAGATTATCTCCTTAAGAATCTCTCCATAAAGAGATTATCTCCTTATGAAATTTACAAAAAATCATTTTTGTTTTAATTTATTTTCAACTAAATATATATTATTTAATTATTTAATATATTAAATATTAATAAAAATTATGAATAATATAATTTAATATCATATTATATTATATTTAATTGATTAAAATTATGAATAATTTAATTTAATTATTTATTTAACTTTTGTAATTAAATTAAAATACATAATTTATAAATGTTTTGTTAATAAATATTATATATGAAATTAAAATAAATTTAATTAATTAAAAATAATGTATTTTAAAGTTTTATCTAATATATAACCATCATCAATAATAAAAATATAACTGACATTAACAACAAACATTTTTGTTTTATTTAAATAAAAACAAATTAACAGAAAATTAAAAATAGAACCCAAGAGTCCTAATTCTAGCAGCACACATAGTTGTCCAGAGAACTACCAAAATGCAAGTTTATCAATAATTGCTTTACACAAACTCAACGAAAAAGAAAATAGTCATAAGGAGCATTAAAAGTAATTAAGAAAAGCTCACGACATAACCTATAGGCCCTGAGGCTTTAATATTGTCTAGCAGTAGCTCCGTAAATAACACAGCCAACGCATGCTCCTTTCAAGGTAACATACATTAAAATCACTCTACTACACTAATCTTTTTATTAAAAGGAAATTATATTGGTGGCGAATGTTACGACTGCTTGAATTGTACAAAAACAAATGAAATCAATGTAAGATGAAAAATCGAGAGACCATTCTTTACTGTTAAAGAGCACCATTTGAGCATTATCTTTTAAAAAACCTACGGACAAAACTAACAGATCTCTCTCATTTTGAATAAGACCGTTCTTTAAAGAAAATGCTGCTCTGCTCTCGGCTGAGTCAAGCCTTGTAACCTGACAGTGGCCATGGCTACTACGATTGCAATGAAATTAACGAAATAACCATGAAGCTTCTCTCAAAAGGTGAGCTAGCCAGTAATCCATCCCCATACACCACCAGCACCTTGTCTCTGGACTGCCGCATTTAACTCTATCTCCTGTTCAAATGCAGATTTCTGTCTTCGAAGTAATTGTACTTCCTTCTCTATGGACTCCAGCGATTCTAACGTCTTTTGTAACTCAGCAATTTGTGCCTGGAAACCATCATCTTAGATGTGAATAACTGTTGGACCAGCTTACAATAAAAAGAAAATAGTTACGCAAATAACAAAGATGATAATAAACAAGATATGAGAAAATGGGAAAACCTCCAGTTTAAAGCATCTTGATCTCTCAGTAACTAGTTGACCTTGAACAGATTGGAGTTCCTGAAATAAAAGTTGTCAATGATGTTAAAACAGTCATAAAGAAAGGAAGTTGTTAATGTATGAAACAGCCAGCATGATGTACCTTGGACAAGTCTGCATGAGTACCATTTACTTCATCAATCTTTTCATTGAGCTTTGAATTTTCTGCTCTGACTTCAGCAAGTGTCAGTTCCAACGCATTTTTCTCCTCTTTAATTGCATCAATCTCCAATGCCTGATCTTGTTCAGATGGAACATGCTGAACATCTTTAGAATTTAAAGCTATGTTGGAAAAATCTAGCTTTTCAGATTTGGCCAAGGCATATGCAGCAGTAACAGAAGCAGCAGCCGCAGCCGCTGCTGGTGACAGAAAAATCTTGGGTCGGGATAAGTCTCTTGGTTTTAACCTCATAATGAACACCTAGAAATAAAAAGCATTAAGGACAGTGTAGAAAGTAATTATCGCCTAGCACTGCAAGTTACAACAGTATAAAATCCATACATCGTTGTTGTATCTCCCATTATAGCCACCAAAGGCGAACAAATGGTTCTCTCCATCAACTAATGCCGAGCAAACACTAAGTCCCTGCATTCAACTTGATGTTCAGAAATCTTACATGGTACAGAAGTAAACTAAGCACCGAGTACAGGCATAAACAACTGACCTCACTAGCAAGTGGATCTCTTTCCTTTACACTTGCCAACGCTGACCAAACTAACTTAGGCATATTTAAGACAATTGTTTCTGCACAACCTGGAATCAAATTTAACTTGTAATCAAGTAGGAAGCCTAAGTACATATGATCCTATGACAATTAGATGGGAAGACATTGCTGTACCATTTTTATTATCGCCACCACCAACAATATACCAGTTCTCATCAATGGCTATACCAGCATGCCCAGCCCTAGGTGTCACTAGATCACCTTGAATTTCTGGTTGCGACCACTCCATCTGCAACATCAACATCAGTAATTATGAACATACTATGTATATATAAATATATGCATTCAAGAGAGAGATAAGTTTGTGTTGAAAATCTAAAAAGTGCAAAGAATCTGAAATTTAGTGGAAGGTTGTTGCTCCAGCAGTCCATTCAATAATGTGACACTGCAGACATATTTAAGTGAAGAAAGCAAGAGATTCATATTCACAGAATTCAGCGAAGGAATCAGTACTGGTACTACCTAATAACAAGCCGCATCAACATTCATGGCAATAACCTTTAATTTATCAATTTTTTTCATACCAGTCCAGTGATAAACAAGACCATTTACTGCTTATGTTTTAAGTTTTAACAGCCCTTTTCTCAACCCAAAAAAAAAAAGGCATATAAAGTCCACCTATTGGCAATTGCACTTCTGATGTAGAAAGTAAAAACCACAACAACTCCCTCCTGACAATTTTGAAGTGAAAATTTCAATACATGAAAATGGTGTATCAACAGCAATAAGTTATTGAGACCACTTACTGATTGCAAATCAAGTACATGAAGATCATTGAAGAAGATCGAATGAGAGCAGCCACCAAATATTACAAGGTAACGATCTGCATGTATTGCAGCTGTGTGATCAAATCTAGGAGCTGGAGGAGTCTGCCTATCAATATACAAAAAGATGATGAAGTTGACATCCAAAATCATTCAGGTAGTGGCTGAAAGGTTGATCATACTCTTACGTTGCCTCTGCCACATCCCAAGTCATTGTCTCCAAATCAAGAATATGGACATCATTGAGCAGTCTCCTGCTCCTATCTTCTCCCCCAAAAATAATGAGTCTAGAACCAACCAGGGTAGCTGAATGCCCACCTCGAGCTACCTGAAATATAACCCTATTTGCATTAAACCAAAGTCCAGAAGCAAGAAAAGCATTTACTTTTCTAGAGATTGATAACAATTCAAATGTAAAGCAAAATTTAAGTATGGAAGATGTTTCTGGGAGGGATAAAAAAGATATTGAGAAGGATGTTACCGGAGTTTTTCCTGAAGTCTCAATGATATCACATGTAAGTGTTTCTGGGTCAATCAACCACACTGCAAAATTTCCGACAGGAATCAGATTCATTGCCTATGCGTCATCAACTAGTTTAAAGAAACTTAGGAATCACCTATTCAGAACTAAAAATACCCAAACCTGTTAAAGTATCAGCAGATTTCTTGGAATGCCCACCAATAAGTAGGATTCTGTTTTCCCACTTAACCTACCAATATAAAAGTAAACTGTCTAGGTGAACAATAGAGATATTTTTTGAGATATAGGAAAATAGAGATGAGTTGGTAAAAAAACAAAAAGGATAAAGGCCAGTGTGCAGTGAATAAAATGGTAGCTAAATGGAAAATGTGTGATTAATTACTACCATGCAATGGTCCGAGATGGCAGGAAGAACATTCTGTGAACCATTTTCCTGAATGCCAGCATCTGTTTGTTGAACTTTGAGCTTTAGACCAGACCAAGTCAATCTTCTAAGATCAAAAACCTGTAAAGACAACAAAGGCAGATAAATGAATAATCAAGATTGAATTTTCACATGCATGAGCATATGGACATGTGGAATACCTGGATGTCAGACAGATATCGCCCATTACGACTTCCACCAAAGACATATAATTTGTCATAAATGACCTCTGCTGCATGCTAGAATAAGGACAAAACAGCATGACCAGTATTCTCTTAATCATCATCATAGTTCACAAAGAAAAAACTAACAGAAACCAGGTAATTTAGATAACAATTGAGAATCCTTCTCTATTCAAGAATTCAATAGTGAATTATAAAAACAAAGATCACCTTGTAACGACCGGAAGGTCGTGGACCACTGACAGGGGCTGCTATCCACTGATCATAGACCAATTGAGAAAACCAACAACCAGTATCCAAGTCCTTAGTCTCCTCTGTTCCCATGTAATCTGCTCATAGTTAATCAAAACAGAGGGACAAATAGTCAATTTTGAAAGAACTTTGTCGATTTGGAAATCACAATTTCCACTCCAAAGCAAGAGTTGAGACGTAACAACAAAGTAACTTGACTGTTTAGATCGATCAACATATATTCCTAATCGAACAGTCAACCAGGCTCGGAGAAACTCAACAAAAGATTCAAAATTAAAAGTCACAAGGCCAAACTCAGTATACGATCAACGATTGTAGCTCAAATCATTTCCGCCAGTTCTATCCCTTTCTTGTACTATCAACCTCCAGGTCAACAATCCTATAATATCGATCCCGTTGTTTTAACTAGAAAATCCCAGTTCCGATGACATCAAACCACCGTAGGAAGATTTATAGATTCGCATCCGAAGTGAGCAAAAAGAGGAAGTGTACCTGGTTTACAAGAAATTGGATGAAATCAGGACCGTTGGAACAATGACCAGATAGGGTTTTTTGTTTCTCCCCTTTGAATTGATTAAGAAAGAGAGAAGAAAGGGGGAAATGGTCGGTGTATTTCTCCGTCAATGGTGTGGCTAAACGAATAATCGAACACCGACCACCGTAGAGATCTGTGAGCTGCTTAGTGATGCTGGCGGTTATGCTCAGTAACGTTACGGACAAAGGATAACGAAAAGTACAAAGAAGTAGTAGTCGTCTATTGCACTCATCATTCTTACGAGATGGGGAGTGGAATATAATGAGGTGAGGACGTAGTAAAATGAAAAACCCAAAAGCGGAAGCCTGTTCTTTACTCCAGATAAGGCCTAAAGAAGCAGGTGAATGATCAAACAAACTATCGGCCCCCCTAAAGATTGCCAAGCACTTTGCACTGAGGCCCAAGCATATGTTTTTATTGGATCATTCGTAAATCTTTGATTCTAATAATTTTAGAGGCAGTCAAATAAATGTTACAATTATCGTATCAAAATTCAAAATTAGTGCCACCTTTGACACTATATGAGTATAATACTGATTTTAGTCAAAATTAAATATCATTTTAAATAATTTTTTAAATTATAAAATAGACTCTTAATTTTATATAATCAAAATTTAGTCTACTGTTATAAATTTCATTAAGTTAATTCTAATTTTTATTAGTAATTAACATTTAATTGTCAAATAATTTTTTGCTTAATATTAAAATTAAATTATAAAAACTAAAATTATTTTATTTGTTGAAAAAACAAGTTAAACATATATGTAATTGTTAGAAAATAAAGAATAATTATTGAAAAATAATGTTGGAAAAGAAATCAAAATATAAAAAGTATTTGAAGGATGAAAGCAGCCAATAGGTATGAAATTTGTTTTAATTATATAAAATTTAGTTTTATATTTTAACTAAAATTTAAAAAATATTTCAAAATTTGACTATTTAATAAAATTAATATAAGAGTAATTTCAGACAAAATAAATATTTTTATGATTAAAAATTAATATAAAATATTTTTTAATTTAGTCCTTCAATTTTTATTGATTTATAAATTTGGTAGATATTGATCGATAAGGTTGGTATAATTTGAAATCTTATATTACAACTTAGTACTTAAATTGAATACAATATAGAGAATACCACTTAGTACTCAAATTAATATATTGGCATTGCACAATACCACTGATTATATTAAATGGATTAATAAAATTTATGGCATGCATAGATTTTGCCTAGTTAAATCAGTTAGTAATTTTATGAACTATCATGAATTTCTATCATATCAATTATTAAACCATGTTTAGTAAAAACTAAGACTTTAATGCTCAAATATAGTATAACTAAAAATATATACTTTTGATGGAATTTCTAAAAGTAAAAACAATTAGTTGTCAGATAGTTATGCTAAAAATTGGTGAATTTAATCATGAACAATGTTATTTGAGAAAATTCCAACCAAACTAATAGATGTATAAAAATTCAAATTAAATAACTAACAATAATTGTAATTAACTTGCTACAAATGAAGATAAGTAATGTGACCATGGGGGTAATGTACAACTTAGGTTAAAAGTAGTTATTTATCCTTCAAAAAGACATATAGAAGATTATTTTTAGAAAAATTATGGTTTTGATGTAGCGTGTTGAATGCTCTGAAATTTACTTTTACTACTTAAACATCTAAAAATAGTTCTAAAAGTATATTCTTAAATTGGAAATTTTAAGAAAAACCTTTTGTGGCCATTGGGTGGTGGCCATCTTTGGCCTACAAGTGTCAATTATGATTAAAATTAATAAAAAATGATAAAATTATTATGTTGCTCAGTAGTAGGTGATGGCTAAAATAATAATTGACAAGATAAAGCAAAATATATCAATTAATCTAAAAAGTTGTCAATTTATTAATGAGGAATAAGGTTATCTGTTCCTTTCACCTTAATATGCCACATTTATTATTTTGTTAAATGTTGAACATGACAATTACCACTTTTATCTGCAACATAAGTTTCCAATTTTTTATTATTTTGACATTGTCATCTATTATCAAGTATTGTTTTATAATAAAGTCAAATTTTATGTTATCTAATAAGCAAACATGCTACTATGGTATAGAGAAATTATTTCTATGCCATTTGTTCATATTCTCCTAGTAGGAGCATTGTGATTCGAGTAGGGTGCATTGTAAACTTTTTTTATCTTAATCATATATTATAACTATAATTTCTAAACAGAAAGATGTATACATTAGTTGTAATGATTTTGGTATAATAGTTTTGAGAGTTGCATATAAATGTATGAGAATTCGAAGTAGTAATGTTGTTATAAGAAATGAGTTGCAGAGTTTTAAAGACTTCTATTGTCAATTATTAGTAAAATTTAAAATGAAATATAGTGATTAATATGATCTAACTTGGCTAGTTTTTATTTAGAGAGAAAGTTAGCATAGTATGGAGAGAAGAATAGTTTGAAAAGAGAACAAGGAAAATGATCTAGTATCTCTATTCCAATGCTGAAATTTCATTTTGACATGCATCCATTTAGTGTCTACTATATATTGGTGTATATACTTATGGCCATTTACCATTTATTAGTATCTATTATATCATCTAATGCTATATTTTATATAATGCAATAGTATTTTTGAATGATATTGTGATATTATGCAGTAATGTACTGGAGATGAGTAATAAAATAGACAATGAGAAAAGTTATTTAGATGTGACAACTTTATCTAGTAGGCAGAGGACATTAAGGCAGATGTGGTAATTTAAGTGGAAATAAAGTTTGAAAATTCAGAAATAATTTTTTAATTGAACCAAAAGTATGCAAAGTGTCAATGACTTGTGATATGTGCTTAATTGTTGATAAATTTAATCCTTAACACTTAGGGATTAATGCTTTAAAATGCTTAAGACATTCACTTCAGTTCATATTTGATTTTATGTACAATTTGAAAGAATAATGGCTGAAGTGACTTGAAAGCACATTTTTTGAGTCATCTTCTTGATATTTACACTCACTTTTCTTCATGGAATATGAAGAAAAAGGATTAGAACAAGAGGAGATAAGAAAATGCATAAGAGGAAGAGTATATGTAGCAAACATCACGCAAAAATCAAGTATAGAGGGTGAGTGATGACTCATAGCCATGTATAAGTTTGTTATGGCTGTGAGACATCACTCACAATCGTGCAAGATATGTAACGGGCGTGACACACATTGCACACCCGTGACGTATGATTGCATGGGCGTGACATCCATGTTGCGCCCATGCAACCATGGCTCAAGGCTATGAGCCTCTTTGGAGGCTAGTCACGGCCGTGACATTGCAAATTACGAGTGTGACTTCTTGTCAGCTCACTAGAAAACCTAATTTTTCCTATAGTACTTTATGTTGACGACGTAAAAAAGATTATTCTTCATTTCTGATTTTTGGGAGAAAGAAATAGAGGTGACAGAAGCTACTTCTTGGAGATTCATAGAGAAGATGGAAGGCTAGGCTTTCCAACATCGATTCGAAGGTGAAATCAACACCCAAGTCATAGTTAAGCATATTTTCGCTTTTCCTAATGTTGAATCTCTCTTTAAGGATTGCTATTGTTGTTCTATGTTGAACGATTTAGGTATTGTAAAGATGATCTTAATGCGTTCATTGGATTGTTTTATTACAAACTCATTACTGGAATCTTAAATATAATTTGTAATTGATGTGTTTAAGATTCCTTTGTAGCCACTAATGACCTTGAATCATTAGGAATAATGTAACTTAAGCACGATAACCCAAGCTTGTGAGGTTACTACCTACATTAATCCGTTTTTCATTTCGTAATATGGCTGCCCAATTAAATCTAGAGAGTGTGTTCTAGATTATTCGGTAGTTTGGTTTAATTAACGAGCGTCTCTTAATTAAACATGACCTAAGGTAAAATTGGGATTAGCAGAACATGTTGTTTGTCCATGATCAATGGTTCTAGGAGAGCAACATAACAATGAGATGTGTTTAATCATGTGTAGGCCAAAATTGATCTGAGAACTAGGTTTTACACACATTTGACACTTTTATCATTTTTGAATGTTTTCGATAAATTGTTTGCAGTAGTTTAATTTTGTTTTTTTTTTCTCAATTGCATGAGCTCAAAACTCCCCTTTTATTTCCTTTGCATAAATTATTTTCATTGCAAAAATTAACCGAACAGTTCTTGTAAACACAATCCTAACTCATCATAAATATAAATTTTAGTGTGCAAAGGTACGTAAATTTTACAGTACACTCGATACGTGCTGTCAAATTTTGACGTCATTACTGGGGAGTGTGTACATATTGTTTATAATTGTTTCTTTTAGTTATCTGTTAATATTTCCAAGTTTGTTAGTGTTGGTGTATGGTAGTGACCAGATCTTCTTATAGAGAACCTCTACAATTTGATCTAGAGATATGAAGGGAGGCAATAATAACTCTGAAAGTAGAACCGGAACTTGAATTCGAAGAAAAATGGAAAATCCGAGAACACTAAGGAAGTTGGTTGCACCAGACTTAACCTAAAGGCCTTTATGCATTGCATTTCCTAATTTTGTTGAGCAAGTTACTTTTGAACTTAAGTCTGGGTTAATACATTTGTTACTTAATTTTCATCATCTTGCAAGTGAAGATGCACATAAGCATCTCGTGGAACTCGATGTGCTAAGTCTGAGTTTAAAACCTCCAGGGGTGATAAATGAGCAAATCATGTTGAGGACTTTTCCATTCTCACTGAAAGATGCAACAAAAGATTGGTTGTTTGATCTCCTTGTTGGAAGTGTGAATACTTGGATAGAAATGAAGCGGCTATTTTTGGAAAAATGCCTTCCTGCATCGAAGATAGCAAGTATATGAAAGGAAATATGTGGCATAAAGCAACATAACAAAGAGTCCCTTTATGAGTATTGGGAGTGCTTTAAGAAGTTGTGTGTCACCTATCCCCATCACAATATACCTGATCAACTCCTTATCTAGTATTTCTACAAGAGATTGTTACCTATGGAGAGGACTTTGGTCGATGCAGTGAGCGGTGGAGCATTATGTGAAAAGACTCCTATAGAGGCTCATATTTTAATTGCGCTAATGGTTACTAATACTCAATAATTTAACACTCGCAACGATGTTCATCGTGTAAACGAGTTAATTACTTAATCCATAAAAAATCGTTTAGGTAAGCTAACATCTTTTGTTAGAAAAATTACAGTCAGACAGGCACATGTAAAGGCATGTGGAATATGCTCAAATACAAGTTATCTAACTGTTGAATGCCCAATATTACAAGAAGGGAGCATTGAATACGTGAATGCTACGGGAGGGAACTTTCCTAATCAGTACAACCCATACTCCCATACGTATAACCCAGGCTAGAGGGATCATCCTAACTTAAATTATGGGTGGAATAAGTAACAAAATTACTTCCAGAATAGGCCACAAGGATCACGACATTTTCAACCAGGGCCACAAGCCTCCTCTTCCAGTTTAGGTATATCTTTGGAAGACTTTTTCAAGACTTTTACTGCTAACAATCTTCAACTTCAACAGGGTATGCGACAAATTCAACAGACTGTACAATAGTTTCAACAAGGCGTGTAATAATTTCAATAAGAGACCATATCTAAATTTCAGGAGGTGAATTCTAGCATTCATAATTTGGAGAACCAGGTGAGCTAGATGGCAGTGGGGATGAAGCATATAGAGGCCCAAAGAGGAGGAAAACTGCCATCATAACCTGAGACAAATATGAAGAATGTTAGTGCAATCACCTTGAGGAGTAGTAGGAAGCTTGAGGACCCTGAAATAATTACTCAAAGGATGGATAATGAGGAAGACATTAAGAGGGAGCTCGAAGGAGAAAGGGGTATGCCATCAAGCTCAAAGGTAAATGTTGAACTCCTAATTGTTGAAAAGACTAATCCTCTACTTTTTCCTAGTAGGTTAGCAAAGTTAAATAAGGAGGATAAGGATAAACAGATCTGGGAGACCTTTTAGAAAGTTGAAGTGAACATTCCTTTATTAGATGCAATTAAGCAAGTATTGATGTACGTAAAGTTCCTCAAGGAACTGTGTATGCATAAAAGAAAACTAAAAGGTGATGAAAAAGTGATGATGGGTGAGAATGTGTTTGTGATTTTTAAGAAGAAGATGCCTCCAAAATACTAAGATCCAGGTATCTTCACTATTCCCTGCAAAATTGGTAACACTGTGATTAACAGATATATGTTGGATTTGGGAGCTTCAATTAATATTATGCCTCATTCAATTTATACTTCCTTAAATCTGGGCCCTTTGAAAGAAACAAGTGTTATCATACAATTAGCTAACCGCACTAATGCTTACCCTGATGGTGTAGTTGTAACACACCATTACCATAGAGCATATGCCCGAACATTCAGAGGACATTAAAGAATATATCCTATGAAAATTGCATGTTAGAGCAATTACATCCACTTATTATGACATCATACAGAATATAAGTATTTCTAAAGATCAAAACTCCTCACTTCATTCACAAAATGAAACTTACATTGTCATTTCATTTCATAAACCATGTTTATACATAATATAACATTTGAGAGTTTAAAGTTCTATACGAAAAGTTCAATATGAAAGGAGAAACTAAACAAAATTATTCTATCTAGACTCTACAGGTATCAGCTGATCAGACCTTTGAGCCATTCTTGTTTCCCAAATTGTCAGTATTAGACTTCTATTATATCACCTTAGAAGCTAGGTCTCCTTTGTACCTGAAAATCAACGTTGCAATTTTAATGAGTTTGTAAACTCGGTGAGTTAACCATCATCGATGTGCTCACTCAAGTTAGAACACAAATATAACAAGTATAAACCAAATTCACAAGTGTATTTTCCAATTCAACAGATATATCACATCATTCAATATTGAATACTAGATCACAATATACGTCATATCTTAACAATACATCATAAACTACAAACATTTCATATAGTCATTTCAAAATAATCCAATCATTCATATCATCAACATGTACAAAAACATTTCATATCATTATATCGACACAATTCAGTAATTCTTTGCAATCATTCACATTATATATATAATATATATCTCATGTAAATGCAAATGCAAATACACATGTGACTCCACTTTTATTTTTACTCTGTTATGACCGAGCGCCTATTTACTGTCCCGTATTCATTGTGAATACTAGGCTCATTTCATATTCTATCCTGTACTCATTGTGAATACTGGGCTCATTAATAAATGAGCCTGTGGCTCTTTGTGCACATTTCCTGAGCTTTAAGCTCTTTTTCACACTGGTTACAACTCCTTTATCTGATCATGCATAACAATGTAATGGAATGCATCGATTAACATAATTTGTTGTCAATACGTTTTATTCAATGTGCTCATGTCATTTTCACATCCATCAGATCTGAGTTCGGCATTCAACATTCAGTTGAATACATATTTTTCATATTCACATACAATTAGAAAGCATTTCCAATATAATCCCAAATATCAAACTCCTCGGACCATCAAAGTCCGAAATTATCATATTCATATCAATAACAGTTCAATATCTAAAAGTTAATCGAAAACAATTCAGTCATAGTGAGAAAACATCTAGGTTAACTCACAGTATGCTCCAGATAAACTATTGCCTTGATGACCCGATAATGTCTAGATGCTGATGATTGATTTGTCCTTCTTTAGTCATGCAATACACACATATTTTTCACATTACAAAGTTGATCAATCATATAAATATTCAATCATGCACATGTATATGTGATATTCAATGTATGCTCAATTGACTTTTTGAGCATGTATCCTTATTCACAAGTCTTAACCATTCATATATCATAGCTTGGATATAACTAGTTTGCAAATAGACTTGTACCTTAAGTAAACTTGATTATTCTAAATTCATCAACCATACATTCACCAACCCTTTTCTAGCATTATATATTCACACAATTTTCCAATTCTCATTCATTCATTCCTAGTACATTACTCATATCCTTTGGATCACATTTGTATTCATAAGAACATCTTTATTCCTTTAACAACTCATAATTTCCAGATTTAGATACATTGATATCAAAACAATCTATTCCTTAAGCTATAACATCAATTAACAACATAAACTTATCAAACCCTTAACCAACTAATCAAGCAATTATCTGAGTTCATTTCGAGACTCAATCAAGTCCAAATGCTCCAAAATAAAGTAACTTATCCTTAGTTAATTCAACAATCACACAAAATAGAATTTTTTTCACTTCAAAGCATTGCCCACGATCGTGGAGGACCTTCCCATTATCGTGGGATGAGTGAATCGAATGTTCACTAATCGAATGTTCACTCTCTATTTTCCTTCAATTTCTCCAGGTTCTAACACCTTCATACCAAATTCAAAACATCTTCATATTAGTTCATTAATTATACCTCAATTATACCTTAACTATACTTCAATTGCTTATTAATTTCATCTCTAATTCCAACTCAAAATTATTCAATTGGTAGTTCATAAACTATTGTCTTTCATGCATTAAAACAAAACAGAAATTATCATTCACTATCTTATATATAGTCCTAGTTCTTTCTCATTTCAAAAACACTACACTAGCACCTTTCTTTAGCATAAATTCACCTTCATTATACTTCAAATCCCAATCTATTTCATCCATATAACAACTTATAACCCACAGTTTTTATACATCAAGAACAAAGCATAAAAGTATCCAAGTTCATGTATCATATTCCAGCACACTTCATCTCAACATCATATACAATCCATCCCAATTCAATCATCATAATCTTTCTATTAAAACATGCTATAAAGAATAACACTTTACTTACTTATTTAGCTTCCAATTCCAACTCAATTCATCAAGTTTACCTAGCCCATAATGCATGTAAAATCATCCAAATTCAAGGTGGGAATTAGATGGGTTTTCAGCAACAAGATGAAGAAAACATAATATTAGAGTGGCAAAGTGCAGAATTTTGGACAAAACTCAAAGTTGTGAGGGTTGTGTGTGTGTCGATAATTAAAGAAGGAAGAAGAAGATGACATGTAGCAAAATGAAAGAGAAAGTGGTCTTCCTTGTATGTGGGTGTCATGGGGTGTAGGTGTATGGTGAGTGTTAAGACTCTTGTTAGGTAAAGGACTATGCTATATATCCTCTTCTTAAACTACCAAATGTCACTTAAATACTTAATCCACTTATCACTTAATTCCCTAAGTCATTTCTCACTCAATTATCTAAGCCATTTGTCACTCAATCCTATTGCCAAGTGTCACTTATTTCTACTACCATGTGTCAACTTGTCTTGCCACTTGACATTTTTCTTAGTCCAAATGTACATATTAATTCACTAATCTCCCAATTGTAACAATTAATTTCAAAATACTAATTGTAATCCATCAAACCAAAATTCAAGACATAAGCAATACATAATCAAATCATAATCGTTTTAAACCTTTCATCCCCTGGAATATGTCAATTGAGTGCATATACTATCTTTGCATTATGTACGAAATCATAATTCATATGTGTATGCTAAACTTATGCATGTGAATGAAATACACCTCATAAATTCTCAAATAATAAAACTTATGTGACTAAATAGCCTAAGACACCCTCAGTATTGTTTTAGAAACTAGCTATTACAATTCTCCCCCCTTAAGAAATTTCGTCCTTGAAATTCTTACCTAATTGATCAAATAGATGGGGGTACTGATTCCTAATTTTCTCCTTAGTCTCCTATGTGGCTTCTTCCCTCAAATGATTCCTCCAAAGGACTTTAACGAATGAGATCACTCTATTTCTCAACTGTTTAGTTTGATAACCAACTATCGTAATCGGTTCCTCAACATAACTCAACTTACTTGCAAGTTCAATTTCCTGTGCTGGTAACACATGTGTTGGATCTGACTTATATCTCTTGAGCATATTAACATGAAACACATTATAGATATAAACCATCTCTACTGGTAATGCTAACTTGTAAGCCAATGGTCCAACTCTCTGAGTAATCTCATATGGACCAACGTATCTAGGCTTAATTTACCCTTTTTACCAAACCTTAGCTCTCCTTGTCAAGTTGATACTCTCAGAAACATCTTATCTCCCACTTGGTACTCCATATCTCTCTCGTGCTTATCTGCATAACTTTTCTACCTATCTTAATTCTATTACGGATTAGTTTAACCTTATAAACAATATCTTGAATCAACTCTGGGCCTTCAATAATCCTTAGGCTCTCTTCATCCCAATACAAAGGCAAACGACACTTTCTGCCATATAATGCCTTATGTAGAGCCATACCAATACTACTTTGATGGTGATTATTATATGTAAATTCAATGAGAGCTACATATTGAGCCCATACTCTTTGGAACTCCAAAACATAAGCTTTGAGCATATCCTCAATAGTCTTAATAGTTCTTTCACTTTGTCCATCTGTCTGAGGATGAAATGTTGTGTTAAAGTTTAACCTTGTACCCAAAGCTGTTTGTAAACTACCCCAAAATCAAGAAGTATATCTGGGGTCGGTTTGATACAATAAATGTTGGAACTCCATATAATCTCACTATCTCATATACATACCTCCGAGCTAACTGATCCAGTATATTATTCTCTCTCATATGTAAGAAATGAGCTGACTTCGTCAATCTGTCAATAATGACCCATAAGGCATCATGTTGCCTTGGAGTGCTCGGCAAACCCATAATGAAATCTATAGTAATCCTTTTCCATTTCCACTCCGGAATAGGTAATGACTGTAACTTTCCAACTGGAGCTTGATGCTCTGCCTTAATTTGTTGGCATGTTAAACATTTAGCAACATACTCTGCCACTTGCTTCTTCATCCCTGGCCACCAAAAATGTTGTTTCAAAGTACTGTACATCTTGATAGTACCAAGATGAACTGCAAGTCTTTTCTGAAAAAACTCGCAGTTCTCCCTTTATTTCTTGCCAGCTCACCTCGACATTCACGGTTTCCCCCTAACCCAAGAGTGAAGGTCACTACTTTATTTCTCCCAAACATGAATAGCTTCAAACCTAAAGGTTCTGATTTTTGCCAATGAACCACCTATAGCTCATATTGGCTGAACCTTAATGAGCAATCTGCTCGTCAACTTTGCTTTAGAGGATAGGTGACAAGACGACATTGGATTAGTAAGGACTCATGAGAGTATATTTTACTTGGAGTGGCCGCCTCTCCCTCTGCTTCTCCTCCAGTAAGTATATGTTAAGCAAACTGAAAGCTTAACACATATTTGTTTACCGTATAGAGCCAGCGTCGATCGAGTATGACATGTTGGAAATAAGAAAAAACAAAAGACAAAGTAGGAAAAAAAATAAGATAGATGGGAAGTCGAATGGAGCTTAGCGGTTAAAGGGTTACATCCTAATTCCAAGCACTAGAGAAAGAGATGAAGTGATTCTTGGTTCAGTCAAAGACTTTCCACTTTTCATGGAATTAGTAATTTCACTTTAGAGGATAGGTGACAAGACGACATTGGTTTAGTAAGGACTCATGAGAGTATATTTTACTTGGAGTACGCTACTAGATTAGACCTATTTGTGTTCTTACTAGTTGGATTTCCAACATGCCATACTCGACCGATGCTAGCTCCATACAGTAAACAAATGTGGATGCATAGCATAGGCTGCTATATGAGCTTCCTCTAAAATTTCTTTCCACAAATCATCAAAATCATGTACACATAATCTCTGCTTCAACCACAATGTATCATTTTTCAATTCAAACTCAGAACTCGGATTCTGTTTCATCTTCTCAATAATCTTCACCAATTCTGGGTCTTTTCTTTAAGCTTTCCTGATCCTTTCATACAATATTGGTCTAAGCTTCAATGTAGCCAATAATGCTTCATTCTACTCCAAATTCAGCTCAACATTTAATGCTGTAGCACCCCCTCACCGCAGGGTACGCACCGGGACCCCCGTGGGTCATTCCGGTACATATCCTATGGTAAGGGAGCGCTACGTGCGATTACTATAATTACTCCACATGGCATCATATCAATTTA
>JANQAP020000582.1:2040127-2056509 GCA_026874005.2 Erythroxylum coriaceum
CCCGGCCCGCGGGCCGGCCCGGGGCCCGGGGCTCAGCCCGCGGGCCCGCGGGCCATGCATACGTAGCCGGTGGCCCGGCCCATGGGCCGGTCAAATCGGGCCAAAAATTGTTGACCGGCCAATGGACCAGGCCGGGCTCATTTTGACAAGCCTATTTACGAGTGTATTTAATTCATTTAATATATCTAAAGTCTAAAATGCGCCTTAGAGCCCTGAGGCGGGCCCACCGCTTAAAAATGAGTCCAATTTCCCTCTTAGCCGTACCTATTATCTATTATCTTGGAGGACACGATCACCACCGGTGCTTAGATTTCTTTTATTATTGCCGGTAAAATGCTATTCAACTGCTCTACTTCTAATACTCTAGGATGCTTTAATACCCTTGGCCTCCAATCTGCCTTCTATAAATCTCCAACCCCAAAGCCTTCGCTTCGAGCTTCCTCGGCGTCGCCTCCCAAAGCGCGATTCGTAGCGCGTCGTCAGGAGACTGTTTCCGTCAGGCAACTCGGACGCCCTCTAAGTAATGTTAGCAATATAAAGTTGCTTTTTTTTTCTATAGTTTTTTAAAGAAATTATTGTGTGGGGTTGGTGTTTTGGGATTTTTATAGGGTGTTTTGGTTGTAGTTGAGTACATGAGCTTGCCAGCCAGCCAATACTCTGTGTTAGATGCGGAAAGGATAGAGAGAGTGGACGAAAACACGTTTAGGTGTTATGTGTACAGGTTCAAGTTCTTTGCCTTTGAGGTTTGCCCTGTTTTGCTTGTTAAAGTTGAAGAGCAACCCAATGGTTGTTGCATTAAGCTCTTGTCTTGCAAGGTAATTTCCATCTGGGCAAACTTACCTTTAAAGATTATCTGTTCCATTTTGTTGACTGTGGGCACCTGGCAGCTTGAGGGTTCGCCAATTGTGTCGGCACAGAATGACAAATTTGATGGTAAGGTCCTTACTAGGTTCTGTAATAGATCTTGATATTTTGCACTATACATATGGGATTGTTTGGTTTCTATAGTCCGTATATTAGGATATCAATTTATATAATTGTATATAGGAGTTTAGGACTTCAAGTGCTTTGTTTTATGGCATGTTGATTTCACTTCCTCACAACACATGCCAAAATACTTGAGCTTGGCTTGGATCTTGTGGAAACAAAAATGTTAGAGTTGCGTACAGAACTGCTTATTTGTGATGAAAAGGATGAAATCAAGTACTTCCTGTCATGAAAGATGTGAGCTATTGAATTTGGTTTTTTAGTATGCCAGATGCTATGGGTCATGCTTTGACACTGAATGTGTATGGAAATGCAGCTTCTATGGTAAATCGAATATCTTGCAGTGGCAACCAAGTGAACTCATCAGTTCAACAACTTACCTCAGATGCAATCATTGAAGTACTTGCTAGACTCTGTTGATGTCATTTAACCAACAATCATCACATAATTATTGTTTAAAATGACCCACTATCTTTGCATTAATTTTCATTTTTCTATATGAAACCAGGTTAGCATTGATGTTCCTTTTGCATTTCGACCCATTCCAGTTGAAGCAATAGAATCAACTGGGACTAGAATACTCGAACAAATACTTGGCCTTATGCTTCCCCGCTTTATGGCCCAGGTTAGTGGAGATCTTTGTGTTGGAACAAATCAAATATGAAATTTTGGTTTTTTTATCCGCACGGACCATATCTTGTCCAGTTGTAATCATATTTTACATATAAGTTACGAGTTTTCTATTCTTGTTGTTAGCAACTAGCTCCTACATCCACTTATGCTTTTAGAATCAAACAATTCATTTGTTTTTTCCAAATATAGACATGTTATTCTTTGTTGAATTTTGCTTTTTGCATGTTTAGGAGTAGATTGTCCCATACTCTAATCTCATTTTATTATTTCTTATTGTCACTTACAATTTACCTTTTTCCTTCTTTTGCATTTTTTGAACCCTTATTGTTTAAAAGGCCCCCCTTTTTAAAGAGCGTCTAGGAAATTTTATGAGATTCATATGGTGGCTCTACACTTTGAAAATAAATGCAATAAGAAAATGTTAAAGAGGCTTCTTAATTAAATGCTATCATTTGAAAAACAAAAGATGATATACGAAAGTGGGCAGGAGGGGGATTTTGATAGCATAAGTCTTTGGTAGTATTTAGAGAGCAATCTTGAAAGATAGACTTCCCCTTATCTTATATTGATTAGAAAAATCAATTCATTTTAGCGCTTACTTCCTTGTTCAATCGAGTCTTGCATTCTAGCCATTTTTGGCAGTTGCATAGCCAATTCTTCTACTAAGGTGCAATCTTAACGTCAAAATTCCTTAAGAGTTTTATCTATATTTGAATGTCAGCATAAAAACATCCTCATGCTAATTTGGGCATGATGATGGGATTCAGTCTGTTAATATGCCTGAGATGAGCATTCAATTCACTTCTTGATGGATCTTGTGTTGCTATGACTAGTCAAAAGCGTTTTTATTTCAATCACTTCAAATTTCTGGATTTGTTAATTGTTGCAGAAGAGTGAGGAGCAGAGAAATTAACAGTAACAACAAAATAAAAACTAGAACGATGTCATAGGAAGAAATGATATGCAGAGCATTGTGGCATTTTCCTTTTTAAATAGACTCTATATATGGCTAGAGATCATTGGCAACCAACTTATGTTTGTTATAGGTAGTCTTTGTAACTACTTGAGCATCCAATGACAAAAAACAATTTCCGTTTCCCTCCCGAATTAAAACTTATGAGGGCCATTATGATTTTTTAGTTATGCCTTTTGGCTTAACCAATACTCTTTCAACCTTCTAAACTATCATGAATGAAATCTTTAAGCTCTTTCTCAGGGAATTCATTAGTGTATCCTTTGTTGATATTCTTATATACAATGCTTCCTTCTAACAACATTTGGAACATCTCCTAAATACTCTGTAGTTGAGGAGAATCGGTTATTGGTGGAGGGGAGTAAGTGCATTTTTTGGAGCAAGACAAGTGGGTATCCATTTCAAGACTAGAAGTGCCAACACCTAAATCAATAAAGGGATTAAGAGGGTTCCTTGGTCTTATTGGGTACAACAGAAGATCCTTTAAGCATTATGGAGGAACTGCTAACCTTGAACTAAACTACCAAAGAAAAATGCTTCACGAAATTGGGAGTGGCATAAAATGGAGCAACAAGAAAAAGAGAAATCATAGTTGCACCTGTGTTGGCTTCACCTAACTTCGCATAAACGTTAACATTTGAAGTAGATGCCAATAGGGTTGGAATTGGAACAATACTTTAACAAAACTATCCCATTACATTTTTTAGTAAGGCTTTAGCACCTAAGTATTTGGGATTGTCCAATTATGAGAAAGATGTTTTCACTATTATCAAGGCAATTAAACACTTGCATCATTACTTGAGTGGGAGGCAATTTCAGGTAAGAAATGATCATAAGAGTCCAAAATACTTACTGGGATAACAACAACAATAACAACACTCGATAAAAATTCTGCTGAGGTATGGGATTTGGAGAAGTCTAGTAGTACGTAACCTTACTCCTAACTAGTAAAAAGGTTGTTTCCAAATGACCCACATAGAGTCAACGTATTCTGTACACAAGGTTCTCCGCTTTGTGAAGGTTGGAGGAGGTTATCAATGTATGCAATCTTCCTTTTGTAATTTTTACGAAGAGGCTGTTTCCTTGATTCGAATTTGTGACCTTATAGTCACAAAAGAGCAAGTTTTACCAGTTGTTCTAAGGCTCTCCCTATTGAAATTACCACTTACTAGAATAGAATGTGACAATACCCTTCTTGAAAACTTGGCTACCTTAGTTGTTTTTGGTTTAATTTTAAGGTGTTATATAGGAGTGGTAAGGAGAATGTAGTGGTTGACTCCTTGTCAAGGAGTTTTATATTTAGTATCATAACTAGTAGATCTATTCTTGTTAGAAGTCTTATCCTAAATAAACTAGTAAGTCTATTCTTGTTAGAAGTTTTATCCTAATAAATTGATGTAACCAGCCTCTATATAAGGCCACGTTATTTATGGATAAAGTATCAGACAAATTATCAGAGAAATATTGCTTGGAGGATGAGACCTTGTCACGGACAGGTCTCCATCTTGCATAGAAACATAGGATCTTCTAAAAAAGGGAAGAATTCCAATAAGGAAAATCAAGAGGATTCCTTGGTGGATCATCCCGTGAATAGATCCTACGCTTGAGACCATATCAATTTGGTATCAGAGCCAAATATGATGGACAACTCAGGGAATATCCAGAATGAGCTGAGGGAGTTTATGCAAAGGGTTGAGCAACGTTTCCAGCATATGGAGGAGCTCCAGTAGAGGAACTCGACTGCCCAATTCGAAGAGATGAATCGCCAGTTGAGGGAGCTAGGAAAGGAACTGAATCGTGGGGGCATGGAGGTGGGGCGAGAAGCAGCCATGCTTCCACTAGCCGAGGGGAGAGGCCGAACGAAGGGTATACCAAGGCTCGAATGGTGCTGCGTTAGTTGGAATTCCCCACCTACTATGGTTCAGAGAATCGTCTGGTTTGATTGCACTGCTGCGATTAGTTTTTCCAAAGCCAACGGACGGCAGAAGAGGACCGAGTAGACTTAGCTGCATTTCACTTGATAGGGGAGGCCTAACTCTGGTACTACCAGGTAGAATTGGAGATACCAGAAATGTCGTGGGAGGACTTCAAGTCACAATGTAACGCAAGATTTGGTCCCCCCTTAAGCACTAACCCGTTAGGAGAATTAGCCAATCTTAAGCAGACGAGTACTGTTGAGGAGTACCAACGTCAATTTCAAACCTTATTAGCACGTAGCACTGGTCTCTGACCCGAAGAACAGGTGGGCCTCTTTACAGCTGGATTAGTTGACAGGATACTGATAGATGAGGAGCTGCAGGGGCCGAACAGGCTAGGGACAGCCATGAACATGGCAAGGGCTTTTGAAAGGACGTAGTTGGTGGATCAGGGAGGGGGAGCTCTGCGGCAGCCATAAGCAACGCTTCAGCTTGGGCAACAGCCAAAAGCTCTCTGGCCAACGTTGCGGCTGCTAACAACCGAGACAACAAACCCTTGGGAGGTTCTCCAACATTGGTCTCCAGTATGGGAAGTAACCCAGCCTCGTTTTTCAAGCGTTTGTCAAGGGAGGAGATGGCTGAAAGACAAGCAAAGGGACTTTGTTTTAATTATGATGAGCCATACTCTAGGGAACACAAATGTAAATGGCTGATTTGGCTTGAAGTGGCAGACCCGGAGGAGAAAGATGAACCGCTTCGAGCTTGAGGACAAGCTCCTTGTCGAGGAGGGGAGTAATGATAGGAGATTTATAACATCCCTTTAAAATAGTAGATCTTACCTTAGAAGTCTATTTAAATATTTAGTATCATAACTAGTGGGTCTATTCTTGTTAGAAGTCTTATCCTAAATAAACTAGTAGATCTATTCTTGTTAGAAGTCTTATCCTAATAAACTGATGTAATCAGCCTCTATATAAGGCTATGTTATTCATGAATAAAGTATCAGACAAATTATCAGGAAAATATTGCTTAGAGGACGAGACTTTGTCACGGACAGGTCTTCCTCTTGCGTAGAAACATAGGGTCTTCTAGGAAAGGGAAGAATTCCAACAAGGGAAATCAAGAGAATTCCCTGGTGGATCATCCCGTGACTATGCTCGGGACCATATCATTGAGCTACTAAACTTAACTATCTTTTAAGTGTAAACTATTGTAATAGATGAAATAAAGGAGAGTTGGCTCAAAGATCTCGTTGAAGAAAGGGAATGGTGCATTTAATACCTAATAAATGGAAGGTGAATTGCTTATATGGAAAGGGAGGTTCATTGTGGACGTTGACTTTATTGAAGGAACAAACTTATTTCCATGGGCGATGATGGAGCTCATGAAGGTCATTCAGAATTGTTGGCTACTGTTAAGAGATTATAAAACTTGTTTTATTAGAAGGGGTTTGCTAAGGATGTTAGGAATTATATTAAGCAGTGCTTGATATGTTAAACGAACAAATACAATTCCTTAACCTATCTTGGATTACTGCAATTGTTGCTCATGTTTGAAGGATGTTGGACAGAGAAAGTATGTACCTTATTGAAGGATTGCCTATATCTAGAAGGAAGAAAGTTATATTGGTGGTTATAGATAAGTTTAGTAAATATTCACATTTTATTGCACTCAAACATCTTTATTCGGCACCAGAAATATCTTTAGATGGCACAGGATTCCAAAGCAATTATGAGTGGTAGGAATCCATTGTTCTTGGTATAGTTTGGTTGGAGGCGTTCAAGGTTCAGGGGTGAGTTTACAGTTGTCCACAACATACCACCTTCAATTTGGTGGTCAAACAAAGGTTGTGAACAGATATTGAAGACCTATTTGAGGTGCTCATGTGGTGATTCCCCTAGCAAATGAGCAGATTGGATTCTCTTAGTTGATTGGTGGGACAACACTACCTACCATATAGCTATAAATTCAACACCTTTTTAAACAGATTGTATACTTGACTAGAGATTATTGACCACCAACTTCTTTTTGTTATAAGTAGTCACAACTCACAACGACTTGAGCATCCAACAATTTCTGTCTCTCTCTCTACTGTATTTCTCTCTTTTCTCGCTGGATTTACTTGTTTTGAATTTTGAGCTTAAACATTAATTGTAATTGATATATACATGAATCGTCTTCTTCTGCAGCTTGTAAAGGATTATCAAGCTTGGGCTTCTGGTGATGCATCAAGGCAGCCTCTTGGAACTGGTCAGATTTGAGATTTAGGTTGTAGAAGTTGACTGCTGTATTTTGGTCAAATCATCTTCAAACTTTGTGATTTACATGCTTAGAAGATCATACTGAGTAATCAATTGTAGGAAAACTGTATATACTTGTCTTCAAGATTGTATGTACATTAAGTAATTTACACCCATTTCCCTAGTGCCCATTTCATCCTATAACTGGGTTTATTGGCATGCATGTTAATTAATCCAAGATATCCTCAACTTGTATTTTGACCATTTCTAGTTATCCTTTGAAAATAGTTTCATGATGTTCTCCTTTTTCCTCATTCCAACCATTATTTTGCTTATTGCACCATTATTTCTTGGAGATGCAATTTCTTCTGAGTTTAGGTAGAATTAGGAGTAGAGATGCGATTTCAATTCCTATTTTGAGTGCGAACCAACTGTATGCTTGCAGTTCGCCTTGTGGGACATTCGAATTTAAAAGGAAAATAACAGGAGGAAGGCTCTAAAATAATCAATGGGTAACATTTGTTGTTTGATTATGAATTCCTGTGACATGAAATGGACTGAGCCTATTGATAGATGTCTGTACGAGATAAGGCTTACCGAGAACCTAATGTTAAAATTTGGATTTGATAATGTTAGGTCGAAGCCTAAAGAAAGAACATTGGATTTTGTACAGCGACGTAGTACACCATCGATATCTTAGTTTCTCTTAATAGCCAAATGAAAAGCATAGGGATCCATCCGATTGCCAAAAAGCATGGAACAATGCAACATGGTTGTTGGTTTTAGAGATTTGGCGCAGTAGTCGTCGTACTAGCCCTATTGATCTAAAATGAGTTTTAAGACTAGAAGATTATTATAAACGAATTAAATTGGAAATTGTGAGTAATTATTTATTTTCCTAAAGTTTTGGAAATGTAGGACAACAAGGATTTTTTTTTTTGATTGCTCACGAGGTGTCCTAGACGGGTCCTAACTATAGGAAGACACCTTTAAGTCATTCACACTTAGACTAATTCTCGCTCGAGTCGGGTAAATCCTTTGTTGGAGGTAAAGCTCTGATCCCAAATTTTAAACAACTGCATGCATAAGGGGAGTTTGAACCCGCGACTTTACTTAAACCAGAAGAGCCCTTTATCAACTCCCCTACGCCCTGGGGTTAACAAGGATTTTTATGATTGCTGATATTGGAAGACTTCATGGGCAAGAAGGAAGCCGTAGCGGCTCTCCAATTGAAGCCATTAAGATTACGACCCTTTTTGATATTGACGATAATCTTAACGCCAGAAACTACAAGGAAGATGGCACAAAATATTTTAACCCCAATGTTTTATTGACGCAGGTAGATTCCCGAACTGAACTGATTCAAGTTAGTTACGAATCTACACAAAACTGTCAGAAGTTTGCTATATTACAATACCTTATAATATATATTTTAGGTTGTTCTAGTTCAATTTGTATCACTTTTAATACTGCCCTTTGCCAGTCCTAAGTCCTAACACGTCATTCCATATGTTTTCTTTAACATTTCTCATTCTCAAAAGATTAGATCAATGAAAGTTACTTTGGAATTTTTATCGAGCTCACAAAACTTAAGGAGTTTACCTATGTTGGTAGTGTGCATAGTGGTTCTGTCTTCCACACTAACCATCTCCTTACCTAATATGAGCATGGTCATAAGATGTTTATAAGAAAGAACAAAGTAGAACCATTACTTGATACTCGTCTACAATAGTCACCTCGAATCTCAACAGATCACAAACTATTTTGTTGAATGCATTGATATGCGGTTCTAGATATGTCCCCTCTTGCATCTTCATCTTATATAGTTTTTGTTTTAGGTATTACTTGTTTTTGAGACTTTGACAGGTATCGACTCTCTAGCTCTCTCTACAAGGAATGTAATATCCATGGTGTGGTACATGACCTCGTCTACTAGAAAATGAAGTGCTTTCAGTTACTCGCATCTGTAACTTTACCTAACCAAGTTCATTCATATCTTCTAGCTTATTCTCTTGTAGCTCTTTTAGTAAGCCTTGCTGCACTAGCAGATCCTTCATGCTTCATTACTGCAATCTAAAGTTCCTAATTTCATCGAACTCTTCAAACTTTGTAACTGAAGTCATTATTGCCTCAGTCTTACTGTGATACCTCTTATTAAGAAATATGGGATAAGCAGTAAGAATAAATTTATAAGAAAGGTCCCAAAGCATTTGATTTTACTATTGATTAATAACTTTCCATTTGATGATGATTATATATTATGTTAATGTAAACTAGGTTTATATAAGTATATTTAATAATAAAATCTAGTTGGTACAATTTTTATAAAATCCAACGTAACTCAACCATGATTCTAACAAGTCTTAGAATCCTTATGGAGTTTATATTCAATACAAATGCATTTCCAAATAAGGTCGTTTATTACGAACACAACTTTAACTACAGTAGTGTCCTAGGCCATAAATCTCACAGTCTTTCTCAAGAAAATGACATGAAGTCGGATACTCCCGTGTCCTTAAATTGTGGATGTCATTGCTTACATGTTTATTTAGACACGATTTGAGAGACAGTCTTTTACGGAAACACCTTTGCTATACAAACATCTCCATAACTTCAACCATGCCTTCGCCTTTAGTTTTAGAAGTAAAAATGCTAAGCCACATCCGCATCTCCAGTCGCTTACGCTCAAAGGCTTCTAATAGAATAACCACGTTCTTTCCGTAATACTTCAAAATCACACTTGTGTATACAAGGCATAAACAACAAGAGTTAAGCACGTTGAACTATAATGTAGTTTCACTGCTTTTTGTTTATTCTCTTATAGTTAAAAAACTCTCACATATTCTTTATAATAATCAGCATGATAATCCTCCTTCTTCATATTACATTAATTTGTTAAATACATGTAATCACGTGACATCATAATATAACTTAAAATATTTAATGTTATATTATTTTGGATTAAAATAAATGATGAATTAATAGAATATGATGGGGGAGGTTGTGTGATAGTTATTGTGAACTTGAATGTGGTAGACCGCAACTTTAAAGTATCAAGACATAAATGAAAGAAGTAAAACTATAAATGCATTAGTATAACTAATTCTTTTTTATTTATCTTTAAAATAAAAATTTTATATAAAATAATAAAATTAATTTATTGTGACAATGTAAATCTATAAAAAATTAAATAGTAAAACAATTTAGAACTCGAATTGAAGTTTACATAAAAATTATGAATTTTTGTTTAAGATCTTACGTGTGTAGATTTGAATATAATTAAAAAAGTTACAGTGAAATACAATTACTTAAAAAATAATTTCTTAGTCATTATAACAAAATAAGTTTTATGTGAAACATGCATATCTCCACTTGTGTGGACTCACTATATTTATAGGCTAAATAACAAAGAGTATATGAGATATTTATAAGTTTATTATAAGAAATTTATTTGCATCCCTAAATACTGGGAGCTATAAGATAATCATCACAGAATCAAAAGACGAGATATAATTAGATTCAATAGAAGTTGGCTGTGTCGACTGAGTTTGTGCTGGCTATTGTATCACATAACTTTTTTTTCTTAACACCTCCCCACCAGCTCAACAAGAGAGGGTAGGATTTGAGATTGTATCAAAGAGAAACAAAGTGGTTAGAGAGCAACCATTTTTGTGAAAACATCAGCCACCTGCTTGGTTGTTGGAACGTAATGAACCATCAAATTATCCCACTCGATCTTCTCATGAACAAAATAGAAATATACTTTTATGTGCTTCGATTGATTACGGAAAATAGGATTGGTATTGTCACAGAATAGTATAGGTGGCCAAGCAAGGGGTACGTTAAGCTCCCATAGAAGTTATTGAATTGTGGCAGCTGCAAGGGCTCTATATTAAGTTTTGATTGATGATTTTGCCACAACATGTTTTGGATGACTAGTTGATGATATTTTTGGTAAAAAATATACAATAGCTATGTGTTGATCTGTAATTGTCAATGTCACCAACTCAATCAGCGTTTGAATATAAAACTAAAGAACAAGCTGCAGATTTACTAAAGTATAAGCCATGGTGAATTGTGCCTTTGAGTTACTTAAGAATGCATTTTACTACCTATCAATGAAAGATGGTCGGTGAATGCAAGTATTGACATGCCCGATTAACCGCATAAGTTAACTCAGGCCTTGTAATTGTGGCATATTGCATTATACCGACAATATTACAATAAATACAGGAATCATGAAAAGCTTGGCCAATTGATGACGAGCGAGTATTAGCATCTGTAGGTGTAGAAACATGTTTAGATTATACCATATGCACTCTATCCAATAAGTCTCGTATATATTTTTCTTGAAATAGAAACATCTCATTTGCATCCCTATGAACTTCAATGCCCAAGAAAAAATTAAGCTCACCTAAATATTTAAATGCAAAAGTTTCTTTCAAACTGTTCATCAAATGTTGAATATCATGGTCATTTCTCGAAGATAATCAACATAGACTAATAAATATGTGATTGAGTCCCCTTGATGTTTAATTAAGAGTAAATAATCTAAAAAGCAACTCTTAAAATCATAACCAAGTAAGAATGAGCTTAGCTTCATAAACCATGCATCGGGAGCTTATTTGAGCCCATAAAAAGCTTTGCAAAGATGACAAACATGGCTCAAAAATTGAGGATGATGATACCCCAAGGGTTGGGACATATAACCACATGTATTCAAATCACCATGCAAAGTGCAACCAAATAACATTGTAAGAGTTGGGACCAAGTATAGCATTTCAAGCTTGACAACATGACTAAAAGTACCAAAGTAGTCCATACCAGATTGTTGATTATTTCCTTTTACAACCAAACACACTTTAAGGGGTTATATAGTACTCGTTTTGTGTTTTCAATTAATGGGTTATAGGATTCTCTAATATGTTGAAGTTTAATTGATTAATGGCTAGAGATTTTAGGCATTAAATCAGTACATAGGATTGTGGAGTTAGTTGTCCTATTTTTTAACATTTTATGTTGTCCTCCTAGTATATAAGTGCTTGGTGTATTAGTTGTTTTCAACAAGTAATAAAAAAGCAGAGCAAGTATAGTGTCTTTGACTTTGCATCTCAATATGAAATTATAATACTAGAATTCTTCTTCCATTCCAGTAACTAGAGTGGTATCAGATCATTATGAAACAAAACGAGGCACGTGTAGCCTTGTTTCTCTTATAGCCAAGTTAGGTCCACCTTTTCTCTACACGCAAGAGAAAGGTAAATTAAAAGAGAGAGAGAGAGAGAGAGAGAGAGAGAGAGAAGAAGAAGAAGAAGAAGAAGAAGAAGAAGAGTGAAAGCCAAAATTTATAGAAAGTTAGTGAGCGAAACATAGTGAGGAAAATACTTAGTGAAGCATCTCATCCATGGCTACAGTCAACATAAATTCAAGTTCCCAGCCTTCGATGTAACACGCCACTACCATAGAGCATATGCTCGAACATCCAGAGGACATTCAAGAACATATCCTATGAAAATGACATGTTAGAGCAATTACATCAACTTATTATGGCATCATACAAAACATAAATATTTCTAAAGATCAAAACTCCTCATTTCATTTACAAAATGAAACTTACTTACATTGTCATTACATTTCATAATCTATGTTCATACATAACATAACATTTGGAAGTTTAAAGTTCTATACAAAAAGTTCAACATGAAAGGAGAAGCTAAACCAAAGTATTATATCTAGACTTTACAGGTATCAGCTGACCAGACCTTTGAGCTTCTTGTTTCCAAAATTGACAGTACTAGACTTCTATTATATCACCTTAGGTCCCCCTTGTACCTGAAAATTAACGTTGCAATTTTGATGAGTTTGTGAACTCAGTGAGTGAACCATCATCGATGTGCTCACTCAAGTCAGAATACAAATATCACAAGTATATTTCCCAATTCAGTAGATGTATCATATCATTTAATATTGAATACTAGATCACAATATACATCATAAACTACAAACATTTCATATAATCATATCAACACAATTCAGTAATTCTTCGCAATCATTCACATGATACATATATATATATGTGTGCATTTGCATATATATATATATATATATCCCGTATCTGTTGTGAATATCGGGCTCATTTCATATTTTGTCTCGTACCCATTATGGATACCGGGCTCATTATTAACTGAGCTTATGGCTTTTTGTGCACATTTATGAGGTTTAAGCTCTTTTTTACACTGGTCACTCCAGCCACAACTCCTTTATCTGATCATGTATAACAATGTGATGGAATGCATCAATTCACATAATATGCTATCAATAATTTTCATTCAATGTCTATAGTCATTTATCACATTCATCAGATCTGAGTCCGGCATTCAACATTCAGTTGAGTACACATTTTTCATATTCACATAGCATTAGAAAGCACTTCCAATACAATCCCGAATATCGAACTCCTCAGACCATCAATGTCTGGAATTATCACAATAATATCAATAACAGTTTAATATCTAAAAGTTAACAAAAACAATTCAGTCATAATGAGAAAATATCTAGGTTAACTCATAGTACACTCCAGATAAGCTATTGCCTTGATGACCAGACAATGTCTGGATACTGACGATCAATTTGTGCATCTTTTATCATGCAATACACACATATAGTTCACACATTACTAAGTTGATCAATATATATATATGTGCGTGTGTGCATGTGTGTGTGTGTGTGTGTGTGTTTGTGTGTCTCATGTTTAATACATGCTCAATTGACCTTTCCGGGTATTTAACTTTTCATAAATTTTGACCATTCAAATATCATATTTTGTATACTACCATTTTGCAACCAGATTTGTACCTTTAAGTTAGCTTGATTTACTCCAAATTCATCAACCATACTTTATGCTTATCCTTGAACATTTTCATGATCAAAAACCTCTTATAATACACACACAATTATTACTTTAAATATGGAATTTTGGCAAGTTAAATCTATACATTCACCAAACTTTTTTCAGCAATGTATATTCATACATTTACCCAATTCTCATTCATAAATACCCCATATTCTTCAATTCTCATTCATCCATATCTTATACACATTACTCATGTCCTTAAGATCATGTTTGCATTAAAAGAATTTATTTATTCCTTTAACAAATCATAATTTTCCAGATTTGAACTCAACCACATCAAAAAAATCAATTCTTTAGATTATGACATCAATTGACTACATAAACTTATCAAACTCTCAACCAATTTAGTCAAGCATCAATATAGGCTCATTCCTAGCCTTAATCAAGTCCAAATATACCAATTTAAAGTGAAATTTCTCAGCTGGTTCAATATGTATACAAGGCTGAAATTAAATTTCCAAAATTTGTCATCAACATCACTAATATGTGTAACTTTTCTACCTTCAATACCTCACGAATTTACAAGCTTAGAAACATCATTAACACCTGAAGTTTTCCAGATTTCATGTCCCTTATTGGTTACTTCATTTCAGGTTAATATAACTTCCATATTGGTTACACTAAGGCTTACAAAATTCTGCTCACTTATGTCATTAACATTCATTTTTTTACAAACACACCTACAGCTCTAATTTTCCATATTTGAAAACACCTTAACTATCTTTAGCACGAATTCCTCATCAATTATAATTCAAATCCTAACTTAAATCGTCCATACAATAGCCCATAAACTTTTATTTTCGTACATGCAAAAACATAATAGAAAATTACCCATTCATTCTCCATTTTCCAGCACATCTTCAACATCAACATCATATACAATCTATCCCAATTCAACCATCATAATTTTTCTATTATAACATGCCATAAAGAACAACACTTTACTTACTTATTTAGCTTCCAATTCTAGTTCAATTTATCAAGTCTACCTAGCCCTCCAAGCATGCAAAATCATCCTAAATTCAAGGTGAAAATTAGATGGCCTTTGGTTAAGATAAAAGACAACAATAATTTGGTTCTTTAGCTATTTTGCGAAAGGTAAAAGTATGTATTTGATGTGGTAGTTTAGCATAGCTTCAAGAAAAATATAGGGATGGGAGATAGAAGCAAGTTTCGGTGGTGAGAGATGAGAAGAGAAGAAGAATGAACAAGGCTGAAACAACTCCTGCAGAAACATTACACCTTAGATGCTAGATGTTACCATATTACATTAACATATGTCCCTAAGCATGTAAGCCACTTATCCCTTCCATAAGCTACCAAATGTCACCTAGTTACTAGTTCATTTGTCACTTAACATTGCTGTCATTTGTCAATTAATTGCCCATGCCAAATGTCACTCATTTATCTATGCCATTTGTCACTTATTTCATAGGCTTAGTCATCTAATTTTTCATATATCAATTTGTCTTGCCACTTGACATTTTTCCTAGTCTAAATATACATTTTAATTCATCACTTTTCTAATGGTAACAATTAATTCCAAATTTACTACTTGTAACCAATCAAACCAAAATTCAAGACATAAATAATACACAATTCACATTATGATCATTTTAAACCTTTCATACCTCGGAATATGTCAATTGAGTGCATATACTATCTTTGCAATGTGTACGAAATCATAATTCATGTGTGTATGCTAATGATATGCATGTGAATGAAATGCATTTCTTGAATGCTAAAATGATTTGACTCATATACAATAATCTAAAGCTCTAACCCTTAGTATGAAAAACGGACTATCACATTTGATCCTAATTTCAAAGGGCAAAATTATGATTTTTAGAGTCTAAAAATGATTCAAGTCTCAAGAATTATTAGACATTGTTGAGACCAGATTTAAAGAACCAACACCAACACTGAAGCAATTGTGGGAAAGTCAAAAGAACGATGCTAAGGCCATGTTTTTCATTCAGCAGACTATGGATGACGAAATCCTCCCCAGAATTGGAATAGTTACCACTTCAAAGATGGCTTGGGAGACTTTAAAGCAAGAGTTTCTAGGTGATAAGAAGGTAATTTATGTGAAATTACAAACTCTTCGTCATAAATTTGAAAGTATGGCTATGGAGAAAAATGAATATGTGAAAGTATTCTTATCAAGAGTATATGAGGTTGTGAATTTGATGAATTCATATAGTGAAAATGTCACTAATGAAATTGTAGTCGGTAAAGTGTTGAGAAATTTAACTCCAAAATTTGAACCATGTGGTAACTACCACTGAGGAATCTAAGGACCTATGTGTTTATTCTTTTAATGAATTGTTAAGTTCTTTGCTAGCTCATAAGGATAGACTAATAGGTCTAGTGAAAAGGTTGAAGAGAAGGCATTTCAGGTGAAAGGGGACTTTTCCTTTAAGGGGAAGAATAATAATTCAAGAGGTCAGGGCAAGGAGGTTTTCGTGGTTGCGGTCGCGGTCGCGGTCAAAGTCTATTTGCTAGTGAATGTCACTATTACAAGATATATGGGCACAAAGAGGCTGATTTTTGGATTAACCAAAAAGACGAAAAAAAGGCTCACTTCACAGAAAAGGCAGAAGCGAAGAGCAAGTTATTTATGGCCCACTCTTTAACTACTGATGTAACACCCCACTCCCGCTGGACCCGAACCCGATATCAATAGTGATATCCGAATCCGTGCCCCGCGAGGGTGGCGT
>JANQAP020000582.1:2062492-2076487 GCA_026874005.2 Erythroxylum coriaceum
ATTCAATTCGTAGGCAACAGTTAGGAATTTACGCAGCCTTTATAAGACATGGTTGTTTTTCTCTTTAGTTTTTCATTGTGTTTTTTGTAAAAAAAGACACAAATGCTTACAACGTGTTTGGTTGAGTATTGTTTCCATTTTTCATTTTTAAAAATAGGAAAACCACAACAAATTTATGGAAATGTAAAATTCACAATTTTATGTGTTTTTAAAACAGTTTTTTTCAAAAAAACAATATCACATTTGGTTTCTCCACCTTCCTCAGTGTTTTCAAAGTCTCATGTATTTTTAACGTCTTCTGTGCTGCGATTTCTCCATTTAGAAGAAAAAGAATTGTATGACTTTTCTTGCTAAAATAAGATATGATGATAGAGATCATATATATTTCTGATTCATACTTTTGAGTATTTGATACTGAATTTAGATTTGACATGATTACAATGTTCATGGCATGATAACAAAGAGATTTTTAGTAAAAATAGTTAATCTTAATGTATACTAATAGTTTGTATGTGTTGGATCAGGGGAGACTTATACTTAATAAAAGTGATAAGAATATAAAGTTAGATAACTGAGACTATCTTTTTATTATATGTTGGTTAAATTAACACAATTAGAATCATAAAATTACATATAAAGATATATATATCCTTTTAATTATGAATCATATAAAACTTGTGAGATTTGTTGGGTTGAAGAATAACTAAATCAACTTTAGGTGAAAGGATGATGATGATATTAAATTGTTAAATTTTATACGTGTGATTTGTTAGATGTAATAACAATTTAGAAAAGGATGGTACTTGTATTCCATTAAATTTAGTAATAAATTTATGTGATATAGTCATTATATTAAACGAAATATTGGTTTGAATTTTATAAAAGTTTGAATACTTAAATCTAAGTAGAAATTAAACGTTTAGAATGTTGGAGTACTTCAATGAGATCAATATGGTGACATATAAATTTTTTACTTATCTTTAGAGAATGAAATTCTTTAGTAGATACTTTCGTAACTAAATTCCATAACAGTAAGTTTAGTACAACGATTTACAATTGGTACTTATAATTAAATCAAATTAACAAGATTCTATATTATATATGGAATGGTAAGACTTTGAAAGAGTCAAAGTAAATGATTTTGGGATGTGATGCTTAGTTGAAACATATGTTATCTATTAAGTTTAAAATCAAATCGACTAATAAAAAATTGTGAGATATCTAATTGATCGGGATATAATCTTCTAATGAATAAAGTGTTTGTTTCAATAAACATTTATAAGAAAATGGTTCTCAAGATAAATAGTTGGAGTAAGATGAAATTTGAATAAGTTCAAATCTCATGACAATACAAGTAATCAAAATTAGTGCCTTTATTGATACATTTGATGTATAATTGAGCTACAAGATGTTGAAAGATTCATTTTCATGATAAATTCAAATATTTTGTTTTAAAGATGATTGTGAATTTATTACATTTACAAGAAGGATAATGGGAGTATAATTGTCCTCTTTAGTGGGAATATGTAGAGGCATACTACTCATTGAAAAAAAAAATTTATATTTTCAATTGTTAAATATATGATAGTCTAAGAATAACTCTTATTTGATATGAAAAGGTAACAACTTGGTTTTAGAAAATTAGATCTATAGAAATAGATACAGAAGTTATTTACCTATTCTAAGTCTAAGTACATAAGAAATGTACTAAAGGTGTTTAGTATTTAAGATATCTCATAGTCATGAAGTACTAAAGATATTCATTATTCTATGCATGAGTTGATATTTAAGTTCAAAATTATATGAATATTAACTTTAGAAGTAAATAATTGTTAAGGTATATTTTACTTAGAACAATATTATTTTAAGATTGGAAAAGTTTCAATGTAATGCTAATTACTAATCAAGTTAAAAATATTTTTATTTAGTATAAATGATTACTTAGATCAAGAAGTTCTTCAATAAACTTGGTATACTTCCTTACATTATTTAGACAATAATGTAATGTAGAAATTATGAGTTATTGGGCATGCAAAAGGAGCTAAGGTCTCATCAAAAATCCAAGTATATATTTAAGCAGCTTCTCTTAATTACGGTGATAATTGAGATAAAAATTAGATTTAAGCAACTGCTCACTAGAGATTCTAATAGAATTTTATCACTAAATCACTTTCACAACAATAGCATAATCGTGATATAGTAATATAGTATAGGATACTTAATCAATTGGCCTAATGCAAGTAGGAGATTGTTAGTTTATACCCTATAACGAATCAGCTGATTATAGTTTAATGACATAATTATTTAAATACATTCTTTATCTTATACAAATTTAGATGTATGTGATAAAGTCCATAAGGTTAATAAATATTGTAAATGAAATTATGATGGGATCATAATTATGATATTCATATTATATTTATGTACTATCCTTAAATTATTTCTTGTCATTGTTCTATTGAGATTGGACATTAATAGAGTACAAAAAAATTAACACACATTATGTTTCTTTCTTATGAAAGAAATAGTCAATCTAATAAATTAAAGTATAGAGATATTTAAATAAACATTTGAGTGCTTGCTAAAGAATATATTCACACAACCGACCCACATGAGAATTCCATTTAGATTATTGCTTGTATATTTATAAACACTCTTATTATGATGATTGTATAAGTGATTTTTTGACTTGAAATTTCCAAAATATCTCATACAAGGATCGCTATATTTTGATATTATTTATGATCTATTCTAATCAAAGGTAACTCAGTTGGTAGTCATTAGATATAGTATGAAATATATGAAGGTTGTTAAGTAATCAATATATGATTTATCATCCTAAAGTGATTAAAGAGAATGTTATGTTGTTTTGAATTAGTATTGATTCAAGAAATCCTTAGCTAAGGTAGAATAATACTTTGAGAATAACTTTCACATATCATTAGTTAATCAATTACTAATGGTGGAGAATTAACATAATTGAACTCAAATAAAGTAAGAATTAATTCTGTAGTCTCTGTTTAATTAAAATATTATATGATGAAAGGATTGAATTGTATGAAAAAATCAAGCACAGAAAGATTAGTCAAAACCACTTTGATATTTTAAAATATTTGTGTCCATAATACATAGTTAGACTTCAATCTTGATATAGAGAAATGAATTTTTAATTAAAGAAGAATTAAAAGAGTTTAATTTATCTAATTTTAAATATGGTTTAGGCTTATAATTTATATCTATTACTAACATATTTAAGAATATAATGGGTCATACAAAAACCAGGTTTAAGAGAGAAAATGTGTTTGTCAAATTAAACTTAATTATAAAGTTTGTGAAACTTTATGAGTAATTATGAGATATTTAATAAATAAAGGTCAATATGAAATATTGAATTTTATTTAGATCCAATAAGTATTTAATCAGAATTAATTGTAATTCTAATTAAAGTTTAATTAAATTATTATAAATAGAATTAAGCTTCAAGGAAGTTAGAACTTCTTATCTAACCTTTTCTACACTAGTTGTATAGTTCTGTCAAATGTTCTTTGAATATTGTTAAAAACCAAACACATGTACAACTATGGTACTTAAAAAGAATCAATTTTAAGAATGGTTTAATGGAAATAACAAGAAAATTATCAAGTTTTACAATAAAATACAAATTATAATTAATGATTTATTATATTTTACGCTTTATCATATTATAGAATTTAAGTGCGCATGACTTTCGGATAATCAAACAAAAAGATTTCATTTGTGTGCGTGATGAGATCATATTTCGATTTTCCAATAATGAAATGTAATCGTCACTATCTTCCTCGTCATCCAATATTTTAAACGAAAAGAAGGATTACATAAATATTCATTTACGAAGAGGTTATTGTTAGAATCTGAATTTACAAAAGCTCAACCGGTCATATGGTTCTTGCTTTTTCTTCTTTTGATTATTCGTCAACATAATCGTGAGTTCATGATTCTTTATTCATGCATGTATCAGATGAGGCAAAAATAAGAACTTAAAAAGAGTTTCCTTGCCTCTCTCGGTCTCGCACTCGCAGTTACGATGTCTTGTTCCAGTTGGGTGGTGCATTTTTCCTTTTCTGGAGTCAAGCGTGAAGAGGAAAAGGTGAGAAAAATTTCCAAGTTTCAAAAGTAGAAATGATTATGTGAAATAAGTGGGTGAGGCAGCCATTGATTCCAGCAATTTAGTGAAGGAGAAAGCTCAAACCCTTCAATCAAGTGGACCATCCTTGCAACGTAACGTTGCTTCACATCAATGTCAGTCACGCCTGTGAAATTTAAGTGCTTTTTTCCCAACCAAAGTCCTCAATTACAAACCATAGCTAGACATCTTTAATAGTGCATTTACAATTCTTTGAACTTTAGCATGCAATCAACAATAAGACATCTTTTGTGAACTGCTTGACTTTGAGAGAAAGCAAGTTTATCAGTAAAGACGCACGTCTTTTAAATTTGTATATTTTTAGCTTGCTTTAGACTCACTATCCAACTCATACCATAAACAAACAAGATGGGGAAAAGTGAATTTTATGTAAGATAATCACGCAAAGTGGTATATGTTCAAAGCATTTCGATGTGAAAGAATATAAGTGTGATCACATGGATAAATGATATTCATTCGCCAAAAAAAAACAGAGAAAGGAAGTGCAGAAGGAATTTAGATCCATTTCCATGGGAGAGTGATGGGACAACTGTTGCTTGAATTGACCCTCCCATCATTCTCATAATCTTATGATATTGTAAAAGATTAATTTAGAAATATTATCATACATTATGCAAGCAATGTTACAGTCCTTAAATCTTCACTAAAACCAGAAAAAAAAAAAAAAAAGAAGTGGTGATGAATATTCTCTAGACCTATTTGGTGAGCACATGAGCATCATTGAAAAAGGCATTCCAACACACACATACAAACAAACACCTAATAGAGAAAGGGTAAGACGAGGACCTGATTTCCCGCGTCTCCTTCCATTGCAAGATATGCTCCATATTTTTGCCTCTTCGAGTAAGACAAGGACCTGATTTCTCTCGTCTCCTGCCATTTCAAGATATGCTTCCATTTGTACGGACACGCTCTTCTTCACTTGCATTTTCTCTCTATTCTCTATTATTATCATTCCCAGTGAGAACCAAAATTGCCATATTTCGTCATTGGATGCTGCAACTACGTGACGCGATAATTGCTATTTTGTATTTCTTCATCAGCAAACCTACTTTTCTATAAACTATTTGAAGTAAAGTTCATTATTTTAATCTTTAAAAATGATTAATTAAATATTACTTAAATCAAATTCATCATAATTTATTAAAATATATAACTTATAAGTTATTACATGTATATGATGATTTATTATATCAATTCTAAACTTTATTAATAAAATTTTAATTTCTTTTTTTTACATTGAACATTTTTATCCAGGAAATGTCCATTAAAAACAATTATTTTAAGCATATCTCAAAACAATTTTCACTTATAGTAAAAAGATAGTTATTATCATAGTAAAAGATATGAAAACAAACATAAAGTGCCGATGATTACAGTAACACTAACACAATAGCTTGCTTTTAAGTAACGATAACAAACTAATAATTATATGTTTGTTTTCTAATATTTAAGTAATTTGAATATTAAACAAAAGAGTGTCGTATTGGATTTTAATACCGATGGATACAACTCTTGATAAATAGTAAAAATATAAATAAAATGTATTAAATTTTTTATGTAATTAGATTATACAAAAGTGATTATAAATTATATAACTAAATATATTAGTTTAACAAAATTTAAAATATTTTTAATAAAAATTTTATATTTTATATTTTTCATGTGAAAATTATTATTATAACTTTTAAAATATGTAAAGATAATATTTGAAATTAAATTCACTTATTTTATTTTGTAATATTTTTAATTTTATATTTATATGAGAATTAAATGATTTTTATCTTAATTTATGAAAAATATGTGAAAAGAATACTAATAAAAATAAAAATATTTGTTATATTAAATTTATGCTATTATGAAATTTTAAGATATAATATATTGGAAGATTATTTTATAATTTAATAAAATTTATAAAAATTTATGTATTCCATATCCACGATACCATTCCGTACGTGAAGTAAACTTTAAACGGCTTCATATCATTAGCCTGAGAATGAAAGGGAGAATCATAGAGCAAGCGGACAGAAAATACGTCTCTTTTGTTTTTTTCTCTCCGTCTGTTGCTTTTGTTTTCTCTCCTTCCCATCCGATAAGAGAGGTAATAAAGATTAGGATCCACTCTTACCCCTATTGTTATGATTATACACAATTGAAACGCGCATAGCTTCCGAGGGTACGTTCGTCTTTTTCTCTGTTCTCAATTCCTAACCTGCTCATTACCTGTTTTCTTTGTAATCTTTGGAGCCTAATTGCGTTTGTGGTTGGGTTTTCCACTTGCTTCTATGTTGTGAGGTGCTATCCATCTCCCACAAATTAGGCTCTTTTCCTGTTCTATTTGGTTTCCTGGGTATTTTTCTCTCGTCTTCTGTTCTTATGAAAGCTTTGATCATTTGTTAGTGTGTCTAAGCACTATCTGTCTTTTGTGGACTTTGAAGAAGAAATATTACTAATAGGTGGCGCTTTTGAGTGTTGTGTGTGTGAGGATGTTGCAATTGTAGTGAGCATGACAGATTTTCAACAAATACAGCAAAAACCTGATTCCGCAGACGAAGCTCATAATGAGTTCCAGCTGCGATTGGAGGAATTGATGCGTGGCCACTTGGATGATTGTATGTCATATGCCTCTTGCAGCTCTACTCGTAATCCAGAGGATGAGGATAATGAAGGGGATCAGCTTGTGCGTCGGAGACGAAGATCTGATCTTGACGGTGATGACTTGGCTGAGTCATCAGCAGCAAGGCGACGTCACTCACGGATACTTAGTCGGTGGGCTGCTCGCCATGCTCAAGAGATGATCACCACTATGGAGAGGAGGAATCGGGAGTCCGAGTTGATGGCACTCGCGGGCCTACACACTGTGTCAATGCTTGATTCATCATTTCTGAGAGAGTCGCATTCACCAACTTCACAACGGCAGGGTGCGGTAGAAAGACCGAGCACTCAGGCTTCCACAATTTTGCAAATGTGGCGGGAGCTTGAGGATGAACATTTGTTAAATAGAGCAAGGGAGAGATTGAGGCAGCAAAGAAGGGTGGAGTCCACTACAAACATTTCTAGCACAAATATGTCGGAGAGCCGCCAAGGAAGTTTGGGAGATGTGACTGAGAGTGAGAATGAATTTGGACCTTGGCCACATGAGCGAGTGGGGTCACAGAATGAACTTGTTGATAATAATGGGTCTAGCAGGGAGCAATCTCCTGATCTTGGTGAAGGTGAGAGGGAGAGGGTGCGGCAGATTGTTCGGGGCTGGATGGACAGTAGCATTAGTGATCACAATTCTAATGTATCCCAAAGGAATGGCAATCCTAGAGCGGAATGGCTCGGTCAACCAGAGCGTGAGAGGGTTAGGATTGTCAGAGACTGGGTGCAAATGACAAGTGAACAGCGAGGAACTCGTCGACGACAGAGGGAAGACCTTGGTGCTGGAGTCGATCCACAGGTTCACCAATCCCATGATATCTCAGCAGCTGACCATGACGAAGGTCAGCCTGAGCATATTCGTAGGGACATGCTGAGGTTGCGTGGACGACAAGCTCTTATTGATTTACTTGTTAGAATTGACAGGGAAAGACAGAGGGAGCTTCAGGGTTTACTAGAGCATCGTGCTGTATCTGATTTTGCCTATCGTAATCGCATTCAGGTTAGTTTATAGTCCTCTCTCCCTCTCTCTCTCTCTCTCTCTCTGTCTCTCTCTCTCTCTCTCTATATATATATATATGTCCGTGTGTCTGTGTGCTGCGTACCCTGTTAGTAGATTGTGCTTGGGAAGGATTTAGATGATAATAAGGAAGAGGACTACTAGTAACATTCTCATGTTTTTCCAGTCATTGTTAAGAGGTAGATTCTTGCGAAATGGAGGAACAATTGAGGATGAGAGACCACCTTCCATGGCTGCTAGTGAACTAGTTCAACTAAGACAACGACACACTGTTTCTGGCTTAAGGTATGTATTTTTACAAGTCAATGGCATTGGTCTTCAGGGCAATGCTCAAGTCATCACTGCTATTGATCCTGGGTGCATTATACCGTTATCAAATGTTGTTACTTATCTTAGTCCCAAGATAGTTCGCTGTCTATTACAAAACCAGATTCATGATTGGAGAATTGGAATGCTGATGTCATTTATCTTCAAAATATTTTATGGCTGGTTTGGTGAATTTAGCCACACACTATCTTTGCACTAAAGTATAACCCCTCATAGCAAATATGGTGCAGTACTGAATTGTTTACAAAAGTAATATTTCTTTTTGGAACAGACAACGTTTGGAAGTGTTATAGGTTGTAAGTTTTGGTCCATACATCATATACCATCGTATAAATGATGTTGTTGGCATTTTCAAAGATTATATGAGATATGGATGCGTCACTGCAATCATCTTAATCGGCTCAAAACCTTAATAACTAGGTTTACCACTTTAAATCCAGTCAGCATTCATCCTTAATATACCCATTGCTTTTCCAGACATCACTGGGATGAGGTATTATCTAAATTGCAAGTTTTCTTCATTTTCTTGATCTTCTGATAGAACCCTATTTAAGGATGTTACTTGATCTTAGAAGAACACTAACTGGCTTGAACTGAATTTCACAGCAAAATTTCTGTTCTCTTGCTACGACTCTTCGTCTTTTTTTCCTTGTGTTTTTATTTCTTCCTTCTTTTCATGCATGAAAACATTAGTGGCATCCAATTGTTTTCTTTTTGTAGGTGAACATTATTTCCTTCATGTAACTTGTTTGTTTGCTTTAGAGCGAACTTTACTTCTTTCCTAATTATGATCTTCTCATTTTGACTTGTTAAAGTGTGCTTTCTGTAAACTGCTGTTGTGCAATGTGAAAAGGGATTGTCACCTGATTTTCCTAATAGAGAACTCCTTATTTCAGGGAAGGGTTCCACTCAAGGTTAGAACATATTGTTCATGGTCAAGTAAGTCCGCATTCTGATACCCCATCTAATAATAATATTAATGATTCTAGAACTGATCAAACTCAAATAAGCACCTCACAGGATACCCGACATGAAGACAATGAGCAATCACAGCCTATAAATCCAGATAGTCATGCCCATCAGTTACCTAATCATACAGACAGCGTTGAGAGCATTACAATTGATAACATGAATTGGCGGGGATCTGGTGATCAGGCGGATGGTTGGCAGGAAAGAAATTCAGGTGATGACAGACTAGACTGGCAACAGTCAGATCCCAATCAACCAAACGAATGGGGGGAGGTTAGTGCAGAACCTATGGACAGAAATTGGCAGCAATCTTCACTCAATGATTGGCCCCAGGAAACACCTAGAGATGTACACAATGAACAAGGTCATCCATTGGATGTCCGAGAAGCTGTTGAAAGTTGGACAAATGGACCTTCTGACCCCCCTAGAAGTCACCGCTCTTTCATGAGAAGATTGAATAGATTTAATCCATCTGATCATGATAATGTGTACAGCATGGAACTTAGGGAACTTTTGAGCAGGTACTTTCAAAAGCTATATTTAGTTATATGGACTGATCACAAGTGACCATAAATCCTTTCACCATCACAATTTTAAGGTCAATGCCTTAAATTCGGAATCATTAATTGTTTATGAGGGGGATTCAGATGATAAAAATTTCAATTCATCTTACAGGAGAAGTGTGTCAACTTTACTTCACAGTGGGTTTCGTGAAAGTCTGGACCAACTGATACAATCATATGTTGAAAGGCAAGGCCATACTCCTACTGATTGGGATCTGCGCAGAAATTTGTCAACATCAAATCCTTTTTCACCTGAGCAGGATGATGAACAGCAGAGAGATGAACAAAATGAAGACCATCGAGATGTCATGCAACAGCCTTCATTGGTTCCGCCACCTCCACAGGTGCCCCCACCCCCGCCACTTTGGCACCAGGTTTTGCATCACAATACATGGTCTCGCCATAGCATGCAACGTTCTGAACTTGTATGTCATCTTTCCTAACTTGGAATATTCTTCTTGTTCGTTAATGAAGCGGTAGTCTTTAAAAAGTTAAAGAGTTTCTTGATTGAATAGTCTGGCATTATGTGTGTTTATTTTGCACTTTGAATGACTTCTAGTAGTGACTTGTGAACAAAAAAAGGAAACAAAATTATAGGATGCTTCTTTTGTTTAATATTGATATTGAAAGGTAGAAAACCATCAGCCATCTCCAATGTAATGATTACCACGATAATTGTAATTTCTCTTCCAGTTCTCATACTACCTGGATCTCATGGGAATTTTTTTGGTTTGATTTGCATTATAAAAGTTGGAAGTGTTAACGGTGGTTGAACACTTCTCAACTTATTACTCGCATTTTCTTGGAAGTTATTTTTGAATGTTATGCATCATGTTTATTGCACTCTTCAACAATATGAGAAGAGAACTTTCCCCGAGTTTTCTACCAATATTCTGAATCTGGATGCTGAAACGTGACAGGAGTGGGAGATGATTAATGATTTGAGAGCAGACATGGGTAGACTACAACAAGGAATGAGCCACATGCAGAGGATGTTGGAGGCTTGCATGGACATGCAACTTGAGTTGCAGCGCTCTGTCAGACAGGAAGTCTCTGCAGCACTTAATAGGTCACCTGATGACAATAAAGGTTTTTTCGTTTTTTTTCTTGTCCATCAAAATAATAGAAAGTGATTATAATTCTTGAAAAAATTTTACTTAGCAATTTGTTAGCTTTGTCGCAGCAGAGACATCTGAAGATGGATCTAAATGGGATCGTGTGAGGAAAGGGACATGCTGCGTTTGTTGTGATAGTCACATAGATTCTCTGTTGTACAGGTACCAGTTCCTAACATGGGGAAATGATTTTTTGTTTTTTTCTTAAATGAGTTCAGCAATGTTGGAATTGTTTTCTGGCAGATGTGGTCACATGTGCACTTGTTCAAAATGTGCAAATGAGTTAACTAGAGGAGGAGGTAAGTGCCCACTGTGCCGTGCACCCATTGTGGAAGTGATTCGAGCATACTCTATACTGTAATTGTAATTAATACAAAGTTTTTTTATTCGAATTAATTAAAAAAGCAACAAAGGAAAGGGAATGGCTTACTTAATCTATTTCTTCATTCATTCTTTGATTCAGTAAATAAAATACTTTGACATTAGCATCCTCTTCTTCTTCTTCTTTTGTTAATTAACATACCCACAGAATAAGTTGCAGTGCAGGCACTAGGCAGGCAGTCATATAGCCATTTTCAGTAAACCATTCCTTAAGATACAACCATCAAACACCAATCTCCAAAACCCCTAATCTTAATCCTAAGAACTAGTAAACTTAGTAACCGCCTTGGTACCCTCAGAAACAGCGTGCTTGGCCAGCTCCCCCGGTAGGACTAGTCTGACCGCGGTCTGGATCTCGCGCGAGGTGATGGTTGGTTTCTTGTTGTACCTGGCAAGTCTAGAAGCTTCCTGAGCAAGCTTCTCGAAGATGTCATTGATGAAGCTGTTCATGATCCCCATGGCTTTGCTGGAGATACCAATATCAGGGTGCACCTGCTTCAGCACCTTGAATATGTATATCTTATATGTCTCCACGCTCTTCCTCGCCTTCTTCTTCTTCTTGTCGGCACCGCCTTCTTTAGGGAGCTTCTTCTCCGCTCGCGGCTTCTTCTCCGCCGGAGCTTTCTCCGCTACCGCTGGCTTTTTCTCCGCCGGCTTCTTATCTGCTTTTGGCGCCATAGTGAAATACTTGGATAATGAAATAGGGGAGCAAAGGATTTAGAACCGCAGAAAGGATTGGGAATGATGGTGTTCGGATTTGTTTATGCTTTATATAGAGTGGGAGATGATAGGTGATTGGTTGATTTAGTAGTCGCGCGGATTGATGACGTGGACAGCCATTTTGTTGAGAATTGGAGGGAAATTTGAGAAGTTGAAAAGAATGTGGGCTTCGGTGCTTTGATTGTTGAATTCATTTGGGCTTCTCAATCTCAACCAGGCTAACTTGCGCCTGGTTGAGCAGCGTTTTGTTTTGTTGAGGTTTGGGCCTTGAAACGCCATTTCTCTAATTTTTTTTATTGCAAATTCATACTTGACTTTCTTTTAGGGAGTGCTTAGTTCAAATTGAGTAGTGGTAATAAGAATAAGAATAAATATAGTGAATAATAAGAATGAATATAATTATTATAATTATAATACTCGGTTAGAATAAACGAATAATTATCATTACCGTTGATAGTGGTTGGTATGTTAAAAATATTGAGAAATAAAATTTTGTTAAATTTTTGTTTTACATTAAATTTTAATATATTTTAACTAGTTATATCAATGTAATTAATTAATTAATATTCTAATTAATTAATTAATTATATTGTAATATTATTTTAATTAATTGTATTGTAACTAATATTATTTTAATTAATATTATTTAAATTAATTATATTGTAATTATAATTAATTAATTAATTATATTTTAATTAATTAATTGTATTTAATTAATCATATTTTAATTATATTTAATTGTTAATTAATTAATTGTATTTAACTAATCATATTTTAATTATATTTAATTGTAAAAATATTTAAAAAGAAGAAGAAGAAGACGTGAAACTCCATTACTCAGAAATGATTTTTATTCCCCTCATGTTTCAGGGTATCGAGTATTTCCCAAAGTTGGATATCAAATATTGTCCCTATAATGATAATATAAAACCAACCACTCATTTTTCATTCCTTATCTATTAAATCATTCTCAAATTCATTAACCAAGCACCGCTTAGTCTTCAAATATGGGATCGGTTATTCAATAGATAAATGGTGTAAGCCATAAGGCAGCATAACACTACAAGAAAAATAGGTTTTAGCGACAGAAATTATCGACGGAGAATAAAGATTTTCCGTTGGGAAACAAATTTGGCGACGGAAATTATCAACAAAAAGAGTTGTCGGAGAAATGGCAGTAGGTAAATTTTAGCCACGGAAATAAGGAATCCATTGTTAAATTTAGCAACGGAATATTATCTATTTGTCGATAAATTTAGCAACAGAATTTTATGTTTTCATCGGTAAAATTTGGTAAATTTACCGACGGATTTACAATATTCCGGCGCGAGTTTTGCGACGAATTCCTAATATTCCATTGGTGAATTTACCAACAGTAAATTGTAAGTCCGTCACTAAATTTACCAATGGACATAAAACATTTCATCACTAAATTTATCGAAGGAAAGCATTATCTGTCCCAAAATTTTTACCGACATAATATTGTAATTCTGTCAAGATTATAGCTATGATAAGTTTCAACCGCCATTTCTCACTTCCTACTCGAGTTTTCTGTTGATAATGTTTTGATTTTTTCTACATTTAACTTATGTAAATAATATAACATTGATTGACAAATATAAAGTAAACACTATTCTAATTGGTAATATAATAAAAATATTATAATGTACACGAATAAGTATCTTGAAAATAACTATAAATTATGATTTCATACAAAACTTAAGAGTAGCAAACTATTAAATAAAATCACTTATCCAGAAGCTATGTAGGTGGTGAAGGCGAATGCTCTAACTGCTGTGATGAAGTCATGTCCCTCTCCTTCAACTCATCCACCTTATTACGGAGCTGGGTTATGCATTCCATCAACCTATCTACTGTGTTCTCAAGCTCAACGACTCTTTCATTTGATGCGGACCGCCTACTAGATCCAACTGTAGAGGATTTGGAGGATTGTGAATAGCATGTTTTTGCAAATGAACCTAAGCTGAATATCTTTCTACGACAATCTCTACCATTCACTGCATCAAGATATGACTAACTTTAGGGATGGCAACGAGATGGGGCGAGCTAAGGGCG
>JANQAP020000582.1:2091482-2125357 GCA_026874005.2 Erythroxylum coriaceum
TACAACATCATTAGAAGAATAAAGCCATTCTCTCAAGGACAATCTAATTTCACAAACTTTAGGGAAATAAACATTTGTAGTTGGATAGTTGGAACTTGAAAATAACTCAATGACACCATAAAACATCTCCAACTTGTCACAAATTTCAAATGCCATTTTCCATTCTTCATCAATAGGATAAGACTTAAACTGCACCTCATGTTGTTTCAAACGTTCAAAAACCTCTATGTATGGCAATGCAAAAGAAAGCATAAAAAAATGTAGAATTCCATCTCGTTCTACAATCAAGACAAAGCTTCTTTGCATATGTAACACCCAATTGTCTACAAGCATCAGCAAATTTTTCTTCCCTTTTTGATGTTGCAACCCAATAACTGACACTATTTCTAATTTTTTCTATAGCATCATAAATTACTGACAATCCATTTTTGACAATCAAATTTAGTATGTGAGCAGAACAACGCATATGAAATAAAGATCCTCCTAGTATGAAAGACGTATACAGAATCTTCTCAAAGATAAGATCAATCATGGCATCATTAGTGGTACAATTGTCAACCGTTAGTGTTGACAACTTCCTATCTAGATTCCAATCATACAAGCACGCAACTAAATTATGGGACAAAACCTCAGCATTATGTGGTGCAGGCACATAAATGAACCTAAATTAAGTAATAAAATTCATAAATAATTTGAAATTACATTTAAAATATAAAAACAAACAAATTAGTTGTTTACCTCACAAGTTGATGTTGTAATGTCCAATTATCATCAATATAATGTGTCGTAACAACCATAAATCCTTTATTTTGATTACTTGATGTTCACACATCCGTAGTTATAGGTGTTATACTTCTCTAGCTCATAATGTTTCATGATATCACTTTTTATGGTATTGTGTGAAAGAACTTATAAAATTTTAAAAGCATAAGTAATATAAGTTCATTCACTTGAAAATGAACAACTAAAACAAGTAACAAAATAACAATTACTTAATAGGGATTTTGAAACATCTTCTTTTTTTTGACCTTGAATAATGGCTGCATAGCACCGTAAAACCTTCTAAATCCAATATGATCAACAATGGAAAGAGGATACTTATGAAGTACAATCATTTGTGCAAACTCTGCTCTTGGAACATCTTGAAAAAAAGAATAGTTCCCGATAATAAATGTCTTACCCTCATCTCCCATAGAGTTTGATGATTGTGACAAAGTTTTTGGTATGCTTTGCTTTGGACCCATTTTATTACGAAGCAAACAACTACTTGTGTGGTTATGCAAGTGTTTAGTACCTTGTTTAGTTTCACCGATAAGATTTTTCCCACAATATTTGCATATTCCCTTCCACTTGTTGTCTATTTTTCTTCTGTGAAAATGCTCCCATGCTTTTGAAGTTAGTCATTTTTTATTTGGGCTTCCTCGTTTATTGATATTCTTTGTCTCCAAAATTTCTTCACTTATTTCAATATGTGGAGGTTAAGTTTCTTGCATCTCCTCTACCAGATTTCAAGATGACATAAGTGGAACTTGATTGCTTCCCACAGGAGTATGTACTGATTTGTTGTCACTTGTCATTTTTACATAATAATAGGATATAAATCAGTAAAAAGAAAATCAGGACAGTAATAAAGAGAAACAAACATAAAAATTTGATAAAAGTTAACTAATTTCGCCAAAATAATAATACAATTCCTAAGATAAAATTTAATCAAAAAAATTATTACAAGAACTCTCCATTACAACTCATTATTATCAATTATTCTTTAAAAGTTCTTTCATCCTAGCTCATTCATTTTACGCAATTATTCAAGCAAAGCCTAAGCATTGCAGTAGCTGACAGGCTTGCTTAGTTGCTTTGCATTATCACAAAATGGGACTTAAAAAGAAAGACATAGTAAGTGCACGTTGCAGGGAAGATAACATTCACAAATCACAATAAATAATGGTCCACTACTCCACTTGTTGCTATCTGTACTATCCACACAGATGACTTGCAAAAAAGTCATAAGCCCACTCACCATGACTTGAAAAAATATTATTATATTCTTGATATTTTCATAAGCTATTGATACTTGATACTAATATCCTACAAGATTCAAAATCATCCAAATTTTGTTCTGCCAAGAGAATAAAATAATAGAATATTATAATTAATTATCATCAAGAACTATTTATAAACTGAATTTAAAAAACCTGAATCAAAACTGCACAGTGTGAGCATTGAGCATATTAGTGCAAATTTGAATAATCATTCCATCTGTGCTGTCAAGTCAAGGTATCCAAAGATACATATGAATAATCATTCCAAAGATTCAGGAAATAGGAAGGAGGAAAAATGAGAGAGAGTTTGGAAATAAGAGAGACGGTTAGTTATTGGAAATAGGGAGGCTTTTGGTAAATGGAAACCCTAAAGAGTAAAGACTAAAGACTATACTTAGAACTGCGTTTGTTAATATTTACTCGATTAAAATTTTTATTAAATCCAACTGAAACGTTGCAGTCTTTGAGTTGATTATACCCAACTTTTAGTAAAGAGCATAAAATTAAAAATATATAATATATTTCTAAAATTATCGTGAATGGGGATCTCCACGAGGCGGGGATTATTCAACCAGTCCTCGTCCCCCGACTCTGTCTTAGGGGTTATATTTGCCCCATCCCTAATTTTACGGGGTGATTTTTTTACCAATCCCCGCCCCAAACGGGGAATCCCCTCGAGGATTCCCGAACTCCAAATCCAAATTGCCATCCCTAGCTAACTCTCATCAACAGTTTCAAAGTTTTGAGACTGTCGTTCAATGCTTTTCTTGTATTTGATCCTATCATTATAATTGTTTGTATTAATAAATGATAATTTTTAAGAATTAATATTAAAGTATATATTTTACATACATGAAGTTGTCTGCATTAGGTGTTGATGAAGGTCACACCATTATGCTTCTTGGTGTGAGTGTGCAAAAAGAAAGCTGGCATAGTGCAAGCTTCTTACCCTAGACTTTTCTTAAATCAGAATAAATTGTTATAATTGAACTACAATTTACAAAAATTTCGACAGAGGTTCCTACATTTTTATGATATTTACCCTTTGTTAGAAAAAAATTAACTCAACAACACAGCCATTAATGGCACCAGACATTGATAACATTATTATTCTCTATAATACACATATTTTCATTCTAAATTTCACATATCAAATTATATTGAAATCAAATTTCATACATCAAAGTATAAAAATCAAAATATAAGTGTAAAGTTTTGATACTTATAAGTTGAAGTGCACGCTCCTGGTGGGTCAAAGATCATCCAGTGTGTACGGGTAGACTCTCTCCGTCCGATCCTCCATGTTTGTTGGCAGAATTGCACTCTGAAATAGACATTGCCTCTGGTGATGTCCAATACTACTGCCAACGATTTCATATTTCTTCAGATATATATGGTAGTCATACACCATTCTTGTGTATCGAATCAAGAAAGTCTCTATAACGTGTAAAAGCTTACCTCTCCTATACATTATAAATTACATCATCAAATTTTGAATTTTAAAAAATTTCGTTCTGCGAAAAAAGAAAAACAAACTTGATCAAGTGTTTGATGTGTGTAAGTTTTAATAAATACCCTTGATAATCCGCAAGCGCACGGTTCGTTCGCGTAGTACCTAAGGTGTCGATCCCATAAGGAAGGATAATTTAATCCTAAAATCTAAGGCCAGAACTAATTGTAGAAATTCAAAATATAACGAAACTAAAACGAGAATTCAATTCAATCAATCAAAACAACTCAAGAATCAATCACGACAATATTAATAATTCAACAATTGCAACACACACCCAAAAATCAACCTAAGAGAATTACCAATTGAGATAAAGAGAATTTTATCTATCCTTAACGCTAACTTAATTGATTATGAATTATCGGATTATTGGTTCTAGACGATCCTAGGGCTAATTACTCTCTCTCGAGTTATAACCATTAACCCTAAATTATAAACCCTAATTAGGTTATGAAAATTGCAATCTCTCGATTAACATTCTATCCAAAACTCTAATTAGATCTGCAGTTCCCCAATAAACTATCAGGAACCTATGCAAGATCTCTCTTTGCACAATTACCGATTTCATTTAATTCTTATTCTATTAAATCACCTAACTCTCCTTAGCCCAATTTAATTAATTTTCTATTCACCCTCTCAGTTTATTACTGAATTATGCAGTCCCAGAATTTAATCACAATAAATCCAATAAACATAAAAATAATCAGATTCAAGAATAAAACTCCAAAGGTGAGTTTAGAACATCCTCAACATTTAGATCATATCATTAACTATTCAACCCAATTCTCTACAATGATAAATTGAAAATAAATAAGAAATACAATCAAAATGGAGGACGGGAGGCAGCGACATCGGGAAATATCCTGATCTGGGAAGTACATTGAGTCAGCTTCTTCTCCACTTCTCTCTTCCTTCTTCTCTTTCTCAATCTCTTGATGAATTCTCTCAAGGTTTTCTTCAAGGTGGTTGATGTCAAAAGCCTTATTTTCTATCTCTTTTCTTATTCTTTAAATATCCTCTTATGTTTTGGGTAACCCTAGGATTTTTGGGCGGTCCAAAAATCCCTCAAAACTTGACGTTTTTGAGTGTCTGCGCGTCTGTTCGATATAGACCATGATCGTGGGCCACATCCGAGCCTTCTGTCACGATCGTGGCACGTAGGTCACAATCGTGGGCCATGTCCTAGGTTTTTGTTACGATCGTGGGCCAACTCTGGTGCTTCTGTCATGATCATGGCTTATTATGTCATGATCGTAGGCTGCTATTTTGACCTGAATGTCTTCAAAACTTCTTCGTTGTTCGATGTTGACCCTAAAACACTAACAAACACATCAAGATCCTTAAAAACATAATATTTAAGCTCAAAGAATTGTAATAACCCATACAAACACTTATACACAAATAATTAACAAACTAACACAATTCTAACCTAATCACATGCTAAACTATTGAATTAACAATTAAATACATATCAAACTGAGCTATAAAATATGATGTAATTTACACTTATTAACATCCCTAAGCTTAAACGTTTGCTTGTCCTCAAGCAAACAAAACAACAAATACATAAAATTGCAAGCACATAATGCGATAATGAGACAATGACTTCAACTTTATGAAATAAATTCAACTTTAAATACAATCATTCAAGTTATTTCAAATCATTAACATGCAAAATCCGCATCTAATGGCTCTGGACTAAACATATATATTAATCAAAACTCAAATGTCAAGTTACTCACCCTTTTCAATTGTACACACACATTAATAGTTCTTTGGTCATTCAAATTCCGTAACTACTCCTAAGTACGTGTTTATGAAAAGTCAAGTCACTTACAAGTTTGGTAGGTTTTATAAGAAAATACATTTTTTATTTTTTATTTTTTATTTTTTTAAACATAGACCTAGTTTTTTACTCGGAGGCAAACATTCGTGATGAATGTCGATCCGGTTACTTGACTAAGTCATGTTTTTTTATTAAACTGCTCGGTTGAAACGTCATTATAGCCTTTTGACACAGAGGCACACATTTATGATGAGTGTTGATCTGGTTACTCAGCTACATCGCATTCTCAATTGACTACTATCTCTATTCATAACCCGAAGGTCATTGAAATAGTTATTTATTTAAAATTAACAATTTTTTTGTTGTCTACCTTGTTGCTTAAGCTACTTGTTTTCATGAAAAATACTAGCGGAGCTACTTTAGTTGAAAGACCTAAAATTATGATTAAATGTGATAATTTAAAGGGCGACAAACTCACACTAAATCATAACTAACTTGCATATTTAGCCAAAGAACCTAATTCACTAATTTTGCGAACTAATGACTCTTCACAACCTAATAGACTATGTTCAAAATTAAATCAATTTCAATTCATCTAAGCCATTAATATATTCACACAATTCATAAAATGCAACCTAACAAACTATCATACAATACGCAAAATTCACATTCAAAACAAAACACATAACCCTCCCTACACTTGAACAACACATTGTTCTCAATGTGAGAAGGAGGCAAACAAACACGCTTGGCAAGAAGAAACATAAATTAATGTCAAAACAAGAATAAAATAAGGACTAAATTAAAAAGAAAAAGGTTAGAAATAAAGCCTTACGGTGATGGAGGTGGGGATGGTGTCGAAGGTGGTAGTTGGATGTCTTAAGCCTCAAAGTAACAATGGACACGATGTATATCCCGACTCTGACATCTTTGAGTTCGGGACATCTCCTGCATTCTTCTAGAGTTCTCCGCAAGTGTATCTGTAATTACCTTGGTGTTCGCGGAGATTGTATCGAGCACATTCTTCCAACCCGGTTCCTCCATATCTTCTTCCTCTTCGGACTCCTCATTAGTTGAGTCCTCTTCTACCTGTTGAGGCGGGTCTGTGCTTGAACTCGCCTGACTAGCCCTAATTTCCACATGAGTCTTTTGGCTGATATCTCGGAGCTCCATGTTATGGGACTTAAGGATTTCAGCACGCCATAGATGATGATGATTTAGAAAATCTGGGAGATGGATGATTAAACCACTACAGTCCATGTCATAATACTCAACAATGGTGGAAACCAAATATCCTATACCTAAATTATTGCTTCTCTTACGTAGAGTTACAACAATAGCGTTTAGCATATGTGTGGAGGTGCACACTGGGATGCTTTGATCCACGCACCACAACAGGAACAGTTCCTTTGTTGAGCACTTGTTAGTTTCTGATTTATCAAAAACCATTTAACACATAAATTTGTACAATAACAAGTGCTCATGGGTTCTTATGATGTTGTTGTGGGCATTTTTAGCGTCGAATCGCTTTAACACAGTGAGCTCATTCCAATAGCGAGAAGCACGAAAGTCATCATGCTAATTGATAATGGAAGACTCGGAGAACCTATAAATATCACACATGATTTTGATGTTTAACTCATAGTTTCATTCCCATAACCTAAACCACATTTCTTTAGGGTTCCTAGGTTCATAATATAGGGAAGTGAAGAATTCTGGAGTGAGCTCCTGGTAGATAGGATATTGAAAGTGTATAAACTTCGCCCACCGAATTCTTTCTACTAGGTTCTTTACCCTATCCTGTAGTTCTAGCCTATTAAGTGTATTAAAATCAAAATATTTTGGGACTATAATATGTTTAGCATTGAAGGATTGGAAACAAATACCTTCCTCTTCTGTGTAAATCGAGAAGGGTGTTTCGAAGTCCTCCGCTCTGTTCCTTCGCCCTCGTCCCAAGACTTGGTTTCGTCCCGATGATTGATCGCACTTTACTGACTGCTTAATGCGTGACATACTGGCTTGCAAGTAAGTAGAAGTTGGAGGAGACTGGAAGTTTGGAATTTGGTTAGAGAGAAGGGAGAGTATTTGGAGGTTCTAAACTTAGAGAGATAAAGTTAAAATGAAAGTGAGTGAAAAAGTGAAGTAAGAAATGAATATATAGGTGAATGAAGGGTAAAATGGTAAAAAAATGAAACTGAAATTCGCGTGTCCCTTTTTACCCTGCCGCAGGTCATGATCCTAGCCTGCAATATTTCCACCAATTTCTGATTTTTTTCTTTTGTCCTTCTACAGCTCCCAAAATAACTTTTTAACTTTTTATAGCTCTTTCACCTCTCTTTTGCTTACTTCCTCGATCATCTAATTCATATCAAAGTCTTATGCCTTCTCGATTTTATTTGGAAACGAAAATAACCTAACTATAGAATTTAAACTATCTAAAAGTCAAAGGAAATAATATGGAATTAACAAGCCATGAGTTGCCTCGCATGCAGCACTTCTTTTAACGTCGGTAGCTCGATGCTCTATTCCTAGAAACTCAACCGGGATCAATTATGAACGGCTTGTTTCCACCTTTTTTGTTCAACATCAGTTTTGTAGCTTATAAGTAAGCTACAAATTGTAAAATGATTAGAAGGACAATATTGATAAAGTTGAGAAAACCAATTAATTTCAATAATGTCCTTCTCACTAACAAACTATCAATAAAATAAGGAATAACAAAACTCCCTAAATATTCCATTGAATTCAACAGTTTGTCCTGTAAAGAAGGTGGGTTGCTCTCTTTCTTCCTTAATCACCTTCCTCTCCTCTGCTTATTCTTCTCCACGAATAAAGACTTTCATAGCTTCTACAAACTCGATGTTTGTTGTCATCTATTCTTCTTCCTTTCGTTCTTTAGAAGATTCGAACACATCAATTATCCTGAATGAGTTACTATCCTTTGGATTCTTTAATACATCATTAATGTTGAATGTCACTTGGTCATCATTGATCCGAAGGATAAGGTTCTTTTCATAGACATCTACCCAAGATTTTTCAATGTTCAAGGATGGTATACCATGATCTGGCAGATAATATAAGGAGTTTTCATCCTTTTTTTCATCCTCTCTCTTAATTTTTTGGTCTTCTATAAGGTAGGGTCCAGCATGGTATTCCACTGGTTCTTCTTATTCTTCCCCATTTTTAAGTGTGATATCCTCATATTGCTCTCATTAATATAATTCCATATTGCTTAGAGAGTCTTCCATCCTTCTCTTACAAAATTCACGGGAAAGTTATCTTACTTGAATCTCCAGGTTGTAAATAGAAGCGGTATGATTTTCTACTACTTGATTAAATTGCTCTTCTAGTCTCTTCTGGTTCTCTTCCATGTCTGTTAGCTTATCCATGGTTTGGTCCAATTTGGAATCTCATAAACTAGACTCATCTTGCTAAAATTCATATAGGTCTTGATGTCCCATGTGAGCACTTGTATTGTTGGATCAATAGAAATCTGGGTAGTTCTGCCACCCCGGAGTGTATAAGTTCCAATAAGGATCGTTACTTTCCCAAGCATATTGTCCCTCATTGTAATTTGCAAAAGTTCCTTGCTCCTTATAATATCTATCTTCCGTCATTGTTCTTTCCATTTCTTCTTAACATCTAACTCTTCAGATGTCTCATTCTCATTCTAAGATCTCTTTTTGTGACTCTACTTTATGATCCAAACGTCTTTCTTTATTTTTTAATTAAAACAAAAGATAGTGAAATAGCCTTAAACTAAAGAACTAAACTAATTGTCGTCCCGACAATAGGACCAAAAACTTGATCGAGTGTTTCATGTGTGTAAGTTTTCATAAATACCCTCGATAATCTGTAAGCGTACAGTTTATTTGCGTAGTACCTAAGGTGTCGATCCCTCGAGAAGAGATAATCTAATCCTAAAATCTGAGGCCAGAACTAATCGTAGAAATTCAAAATATAACTAAACTAAAACGAGAATTCAATTTAATCAATCAAAACAATTCAAGAAGCAATCACAACAATATTAATAATTCAGCAATTGCAGCACACACCCAAAAAACAACCTCAGAGAATTACCAATTGAGAGAAAGGAATTTTTTACTTATCCTTAACGCTAACCTAATTAATTATGAATTAACGGATTATTGGTTCTAGACGATCCTAGGGTTGATTACTCTCTTTCGAGTTATAACCATTACTAAATTATAAACTCTAATTAGATTATGAAAATTGCAATCTCTCGATTAACAATCTATCCAAAGCCCTAATTAGATCTGAAATTGTCTAATAAACTATTGGGAACCTATACAAGATCTCTCTTGGCACAATTAACAATTTCATTTAATTCTTGTTCTATTAAATAACCTAACTCTCGTTAGCCAAATTTAATTATTTTTCATTAGATTCACCCTCTCAGTTTATTACCGAATTATGCAATCACAGAATTTGATCACAATAAATCCAATAAATATAAAATAATCATGTTTTATTAAATCAAGAATAAAACTCCAAAGGTGAGTTTAGAACATCCTCAACATTTAGATCATATCATCAACTATTCAATCCAATTCTATAAAATGATAAAATCTAAAATAAATAGGAAATGCAATTGAAATGGAGGACGGGAGGCAATGACGTCGGAAAACCTCCTAATCTGGAAAGTACGTCAAGTTAGCTTCTTCTAAACTTTTCTCTTCCTTCTTCTCTTTCTCAATCTCTCGATGAATTCTCTCCAAGGGTTTCTTCAAGGTGGTTGATGTCAAAAGCCTTATTTTCTACCTCTTTTCTTATTCTTTAAATATCCTCTCGTGTTTTGGGTAACTCTAAGATTTTTTTAGGGTTCAAAAAGTCCAAAAAATCCCTCAAAATTTAACGTTCTTAAGTATCTGCGCGTCTACCCGATGCAGGCCACGATCGTGGGCCACATCTGAGCCTTCTATCACGATCATGGGCCATGTCCTGGGCTTCTGACATGATCGTGGCATGTGGGCCATGATCGTGGGCCAACTCTGGTGCTTTTGTCGATGTCTCTAAAACTTCTCCGTTATTTGATGTTGACCCTAAAATACTAACAAACACATTAAAGTACTTTAAAAACATAATATTTAAGCTCAAAGACTTGTCCTAACCGATAAAAACACTTAAACACAAATAATTAACAAACTAACACAATTCTAACCTAAACACATGCTAAACGATTGAATTAACAATTAAATACATATCAAACTAAGCTCTAAAAATGAAGCAATTTACACTTATCAATATTATAAGTACATATAAATGACAATATTTATCTAATTAATGTATAAAATTAGATAAAATAAAAAAGATTAAAGAATATATTTTTGTACCTTAAACTCCTGATAATAAAAATCCTTTGTCGCCTGAGAGACATTCTTCCATGTATAACCCTCAAGATCTATCCTCTCCTTGAACTTAGATGAGATATTTCTAGAGCACGTTCTAGACGTAACCAACCTAATATATAAGAATTTTTAGATCATTTTCAAATTAAAACATATAACTTAAGTATAAACATATTGTGTTATTTTGTATTAATTACAAAATTTTTAGAACTTTACTCACAGATTGTTGACAATTGTGATGTAAGTTCTTCCATCAACTTCCTTAGCTTCAGGCTGGAGGTCGCCTCCGTCATCCGCAACGTTTACCCCTAATATCTCTATTGGGGTAGGGGTGGTGGATGGTGTAGGGTTGGTGGATAGTGTAAGAGGGCTATTGGATGGTGTAGCAGCAAGTACAAAAGGTGACTATACAGGGATTGTAAGTCGGGAAGGTGATGCCTCATCTGGATGTGCAGTAGCTAGACATACAGCACCTAATTCTCTAGCATCTGCAAAATGTGATGCGTCACCTAAAAAATGTGGTAAGCTAAACCTTGGCCTCAAAAAATCATGTTTTCTCTTTTGTGGCATATTTTTAACCTGAAATTCACATTTTATTGAATATTCTAGTAATAAAACAATATAAATTAAACATAAATAGCATTATATTGTTGATGCAATAATATATTTATTCATATAATATTCTATTACAAACATAAATTAATAGCTATCATCACTTAATTGTAAATCAAAATCTTCATCATCTTCTTTTTCTAAAGAATTAGAATCAAACTCAGGTTCCTCTTTAGATTTCTCACCCTCCTTATCTTCTCCTAATGAAATTTCAACATATTCATTATTTGGATCGCTCAAAGGTTAATTCTCGTCATATGTTACATATGCATTTATTTCATAAACATCTTTTTGAAACACTTCACTTTCAATTCTCTTATTTTCTCCTTTTCCTTGTAATTCAAAAACACCTCGAAGTTTTACTTTGAAAATGGTCAATTTATCTGACTTATCTCGTCATAAGCTGAGAAAAGGCACATAATACACTTGGATCGCTTGTATTGCTAACACGAAAGGTTTAAATTGTCTAAATCTTCTTCGTTGGTTGATTTCAACTAGATTGTATCAACTGTGCACTTTTGTTTCAATATTACGAGTTGGATCAAACCAGACACATTTAAATATCACACTCTATTTTATTGGTAATGTAGGGTACTCAATTTCAAGTATCTTAATAATTCTACCATAGTAATTCATCAATTCTCCCTGTATGCAAACCCCACTATTTACTGTTGCCATGCTCTGACCATGATATTCTGTATAAATTTGTATCCATTAACAAAATACACCAGATACCATTTGACAGTTCGCAAAGGTCCTTTTGCAAGATCACATATGAATTTGTTCTCTATTGAATTTTCTTAGGCCTACACCAAAAAAAACATGTTAAATAATATAATGTTATTTAAACACTTTGATATGATAATTCAACCATTTCAATTATTACAAGTGCAAACTTACATATTTCTCAAACCATTAAGGAAAGTGTCTTCTAACTTCTTTATTGATATCATCCTGTGTGCTTTCAGGCACTAGCTCGCGTAACCATTCCTCGTATAATATAAAAGCATTATTATGTATTTTAGTTATGAACAACACTAACTTCGAAACTCAAATAATGAATTTCAAAATCAACTTAAACTTACTGCACAAAAGGTTAAACCTTTTGACAATTCAATAAAATGAAACTATGGGACGCCTCTATTTCTTCTTCTGTTAACATTCTTCTTGTTAAACGTCCATATGTTCGTCGTAGATATATGAAAATGGATAAGTTACTATTAATATCATTCATTCGCCCCCATCGTCATTACGAGGAACTTTTCTTTTTCTTGTGTGCACATGCGACTTAAAATAATGTGAACAAAATGTACTTGGTTTCTCCACTAAATAAGCATTACATATTAAATCTTCAACTCTAGCCTTATTTTTTTTACATTTTTCTTCAAGTGATGTTAAAACCTATATTACAAATAGGGTTATTACAATTTTGTAATTAAAACATACTATAATTTTTATTTAAATATTAACTATAATAACCTCTCAAACGGATACATCTACCGATATTGAACTGTACCAGCAAGTTTAGCCTTGTATGCTAAATATACGGGTAGATGCTCCATACAGTCAAAGAAACTTGGAAGGAAAATCCCTTTTAATTTACACAAGATAATTGGAATTTCTCTTTCTATTTTTTCCATTTCATCCAACTTTATTTCAGATAATGTTAATCTTTTGAAAAACAATCTTAATTCTGTTATAGCTTCCCAAATCTTATTCAGTAGCAACTCTCGAAATGTAATTAGAATTAACCTTTGCATAAACACATGACAATCATAATTTTTCATCCCAAATAATTTGTACTTCCTTATGTCCACATACCTTGCCAAGTTCGAAACATAACCATCACGAAATTTTAGACTTTTCAACCATTCACACAAAATTTTCTTTTGTTTTTTGTCCAATATGTAAAATGCTTTTGGATATTTACCGATACGAAGATCTTTATATAGCTCATTCCTTCTACAAAAAAGTTTCAAATTAGCTTGTGATTTTGCTTTATCCTTTGTCCTTCCTTCAATGTTCATTATGAAGTTGAACAAATTTTCAAAAGTATTTTTTCAATATGCATCAAATCTAGATTATGACGTATCAATTTAGTTTTCCAATATAGCAAATCCCAAAAGATATTCCATTTTCTCCAACTAAAGTTTTTACTAATGATTCTATTCACTTTTTCAGCTTCAAGTTCTGTAACTTTCAATAACCCTAATTCATCAATCTCCTGCAATATCTCTTCACCAACTTTATGAGGGGGAGGAGGTGTTAGTACCATCCTATTCTTAATGAATTTTTGTTTGTTGCGTCTAAATGGATGATCTGGTGGAAGAAATTTTCTATGGTTGTCAAACCAAGATGTTTTGACCTCGTTAGGAAGATAAAACGCATCAAAATAATTGCCACAATAAGGACAAACCAATTTTCCTGTTATGCTCCATCTAAAAAACATAGCATATACAGGGAAATCACTAATAATCTATATCAAAGCTGCACTCAATAAAAAAATTTGTTTAAAAGATACATTATATGTCTCCACACCAAAATTCCAAAGATGATGCAATTCAGATACCAATAGTTGTAAGAATACATCAATTTTATACTTTAGATGCCTAGGCCCTACAATAATCATCGTCAAAAACATATATGCCTCATTCATATACATCTATAGAGGCAAATTATAAGGAGTAATTATGATTGGCAATGACGAATATTGTTGGCCGGATTGACCAAAAGGTTGGAATCCATCTGTCGACAATCCCAACGTAGCATTTCAACTTTTAGCTGTAAACTTAGAATGGGTGTTATTGAAATGTTTTCATGCGAGTGCATCCGATGGATGGCTCATTATTCCACCTTCCTGTTCATGTTCATTATGTCGTCTCATGTGAGATACAGTAACATCAGAGACATACAGTATTTAAAGTCTCAAAGTTAGCGGGAAATAATACATTTGCTCCTAAGGTACTAATTTTTGTTTCATAATATGTTTTCTAGGTTTGAATCTAGATTGACCACGAAATTTGCACTCTTGTAGTCCACATCATCTCCTCAAAACAGCATACATCCCAATTTGTAACAATTAATTTTTTCAACTGACAAACCAAGACCCCTAATAAGTTTCTTCATATTGCAAAAATTATCAACCATTGTATGATCAAGAGGCAATGATTCATTACACCAACTAAGAAGTTTATCAAAACTTCAATCAGAAATATGCCCTTTAGACTTTATATTTAATATTTGAGCAATTGAAGGTAATTGAGTCGTTGCCTCACAATTTGGCCATTATTCTTGGTCAACTGATTTTAGTAAGTCAAAAAACTTTTTGCATGTGGGTTTCGTTCTTCTTCAAGATTTTTTATATTTGTCTGAAAAGTATAATCGGCTCCATCATAAACTATTTGGATGTAAGGATTTTCAGTTATACCCATATTATTTGTTATAAATCTAGTCCCCATTCAAATCTATCCACATTTATTAACGAGTTTACATCATTACCCCTTGAAGTGCTACAAATTAATAGCTCCCCATGTCATGTCCACTCAAAATAATTTGGAACAAACCATTTTCTTAACAAATAGAGATTCACTTCATCAATAGGAAGAACACAAATATGTTCACACTTTTTACATTTTAATCTTTTGACCATCCATATATGCAGGTTGAGAACATGCATAATGAATAAAAGCTTCAACTCCCTCAACAAACTTATGATTAATGAAATCATTAGGTGTCGATCATCCTTACATCTAAGATCTGTCAATATTACTCATTTCTGCAAAACAATTATTTCAAAAAGTGACTGTAATAAGATATAATAATCATTACGGTAGTATCCATATTAATCTTACAGAACATTTAATATTTACTTTACACATCATTAGATCTTTCATTTCCCTAAGTTTTTACAAGTCTCTGACCATTTTCCCTCCAAATTGAAACTAACCTATCTTACCATATAATTTCATAATTAGATAACTCAATCACAACCAATTCCACATTAGTAATTAGACAATCACCACATTCTAAGTCATAAGAACCTTACAATCATAGAAGAATTTTTTTAGAAAAGATAAGGCTTTCATCTTTATTATCCTTAATATATCTTAATACCGTATAAGCAACCTACAAATGAACTATACTTTGACTTACCGATATATTGACTTAATTGATGGACAACATATATGATTATCAATCAAATAAAACAATTTGCCAACCAATATCCTGTAAGAAGCGACATTAAGAAGTAAAAAAAACACCTACATATTATTTTTGTAACTTTATATTAAAATAAAAAGAGTGGAAATTGGTTTACAATAAATAAAATCAGTGGAAATTAAAAAAGCACTATGGTATGTGGCATTGTTAGACCAGATGAATTGAGAAAGCAAGTTCTCGTTGTGACTCCTAAGCTCATGGAATTTTTCATCGATATGCCTCATGGGAGTTGCATCATAGGTTTCCAGTTTATATACCACGATAGGGGTTTATTATGCAAAGAATTGTCTTGTCAATTACATGAATTTCTTATGTTAATACTAAGTTTGATTTAATCACCTACAAGTTCATTTACAAAGTTTGATTTTAAATAAACACTATAGTACGTGGCATTGTTACACCAGATGAATCGAGAAAGTAAGTTCTCACTGTGACTCCTAGGCTCGTGAAATTTTTCACCGATAAGTCTTGTGGGAGTTGCATCACGGGTTTTTAGTCTATAAATCATCCTAGGGGTTTATTACGCAAAGAATGTCAATTACGTGAATTTCTTATGTTAATATTAAGTTTGAATTAATCACCTACAAGTTTAAGTCTTTATGTTTCAATTTAAACAAATCCCAAACATAAATACTTAGACTATTAAACCCCAGCCTAAAATCTTGTCAATTATTGTTATAGGTGAAATTGCAAAGAATAAGACAAAATTGATCACATTGTACACATTACTTAGTTGAATGACTTACGTTGATAGATGGACAATCACAAACTATAAAGAAGACGATTGAGGTTGAACAATTATTGATGCTCTTCAACACAGAACACGATCTGCAACAAAGACAATAAACAAAAATATAAAAATTAAGGACCATACCATTGGAAAAGCTAAACTAATAACTAACCTATAAGATGTAGATGAATGAATTACATAAAAAGGAGCTTACTTCAACAAGAAGAGGTGTGATTTTTAAAGTCTCTAAGGAGGAGGAAAATTATATATAAGACCTATATAAGTGAGAGTGACGAGGATGATATAAATATAATCACAAAGAAATTTAATAAATAATTAAAAATTAAGAGAGAAAAGTAATGAAATAAGAAGAAGAAAGCGTTTAAAGGCATAATAAGATGACACTATTATTTCTTAAAGTCATGAAGAAAAAAATATTATGCAAAGTTTGTGCTTTATATCCAATAATAATAAGCTACCTCATTGCTAAATCTCTTGTGCTAAGAGTAATAATTATGATATTAATCTTTCATGTGATGAGTTAGTTAAATACCTAAAGGCTATAAGCATAAAAATGAAGAAAATATCTTCCAAGTAAAAAGAAGCTCAAAAACTCTTTGATGCATATTGATTGAGATGAGCAATTGAAATGTTATGTGTATGACCTTATATAATCTAAGAGTGTGGTTGCTGGCAATGAAAATGAGCATGTTTATTACATGAGAATGAGATATTGAAAAAGGAGAAATATTCTTAAAGCATCATTTTATAATTTCAATTTAGTAGGTGAAAAACTATAATGCATCTTGGGTCCCAAAAAACCTTAAATGGTAAACATGTAATTGATTACACTTATAAAAGTATATCATCTAAAGATAAGAAATTTTTTTGTAATAAAAACAATGTGCGTATTGTTAAGCCATTGCCGATGTCATCATATGAGCATATATACTCCAATTATAGGCATAAAAACTTTAATGCTCCTGTATCATCTTCTATATCCAAAGCTAAAAAGTAATTCAATGTATATATGTATGGTTCATAACCTAAACCTAGAAGACATGGTTACTATGGTAAAAATATGCAAATTTTTATGTAAGGACACATCAAAAGAGCATTTAATACTTCTGCATTCATATAGGCTTCTTTGTCATCAAATTTGTATGAATAAAAGCTCATAATTAGCATAGCCTATCTGAACAATTCTTTATAAACTTCAATAGCCCCTATTTCATCTTATAATACTTTAAAAGTAATCTTTAATTGGCAATTATACATCTAGTTCAATCAAGATATATATCTTTACATAATTCAACTAATAAAACAACCTTTCTATAAACTAACGAATCATTAAAAGAAACATTTCAGATCTGTCATAAGCATATTAATCAACATTTTCGTATGAAATATCTAAAACATAGTTCTTTTTAGCACAATACATTAAGCTATGCTATTTTTCAAGTTGAGAAGAGATTAACCATACATAATGAAGCAAATCTAAAGGAAAATAAAAACTTGGACAACTTGGATGAAATCTCTAGTAATGTACAAAATCAACATATACTTGATCATTCTTCATTTTATTATGAATCAATTATTATGTTCAATTTTAAACCTCAATGAAACTAATCCAAGTTATTAATAAGTTAAATTTACAAGTTTCACTTTAATCAACTATAAGACATATAGAAATGAACATCCACTTCATTATTAAAAGCATAACTCCAATTCACAACATAGGATTAATAATCCTATTTTGACTATGTTAAATATAACACTTGTAATCATGCCTCAAAGAAATAAAACATCAAACTAATATAATATTCACAAATGAACAAGCATGTTTCAAATTTTAGTTTAGTCATGTAATAATTTAGTTTAGTCATCTCTTATTTCATTTTATTTCTTATGCCTTATAACCTAGCTCTAGATAGTCATTTCAAATCCTATGGCACCACTCTTAGCATTTCTTCCATTTCAAAGCCCTAATATTCATTCTACTTATATTATTTTATTTTATCTTATTTTTAAGCTCTGAAATTCAATCTAAATATTTTATTTTTAAGCCCCGAGATCCACCTTTAAGCGTTTCATTTTTATTTCAAGTCCTAGGATACAACTTCAAACATTTTCTCCATCTTAAAGCCTTAATATTCATTCTAGCGATTCCATTTCATTTTAGTTTAGTTTTAAGCCCTAGGAACTACCTGTAGGCATTTCATTTTTCATTTCAAGTCTTGTGGAACTACTATAGCCATTTTCTTTAGATTCCAACAGCTAATATTCATTATAGGCATTCCATTTTTATTTTATTTTATTTTTCAGCCCTAAGATGTAACTTTAGCATTTCAATTTAATTTTAAGACCTAATATCTATTGTAGGTATTACATTTTTATTTTCAATCCCCAGCCTCTAGGTAAGACTATAATTAATGTACAGTATAAACTAATTCTAAAGGTGCAAAAGACATGCCAAATTCGTATCTATCTCCACCAATGTCGTGCCATGAATGATTTGTCTCATTTAATTGCTTTTAGTTATAAAACTAATCATATTTTACTTAATTCACCATCATCATTACGACTTTTTTTTCCTAATTTATGTTTTGAGCTCCTGTCATTGTTAACAATTAAGATTCGGGAAATCATATACTAGTTTAATTATATATTTTCACTAAACTAATAATTTTAAGTGTTACTACACAACTTTTTGTTATAAAAGTATAAATTTTGTATCTGAATCATATCCACACTGTATCTTAATCCATTTAACTTACCGTATTAAAACAAAACAAATTTATCCCTTTAAGCCTTTCATCGAACACTTTATAGGCATAACAAATTCATCCCTAACTATTAACAAAACACTGGTACCTGGCATTCTTCACCAACAAGAACACATTCAGATGCACAATGAACCATTAACAGCTAAAATAAACGCAGAAAACACAAAGGGCATCAACCAAAACCGAAACAAAAGCTTCCCTAATAACAACAAACAGAAAAATAAAAAACCAAATGGAAGGAGGAATAACTAACCACGATGGATGATTAACTGAAGACAGAGACGACAACGACGATCTATAACTGGAGAATAACAGAAGACGATGACGAGGAGGTTGGAGGGAAAAAAATCACAACATTTTCAAACACCTTCGGCAGATGGGGAGAAGGGTTCAGTGCCTTTGCTTAAACGTGATAAGGAAACGACATCGTTTATGGTTGAACAAATGACGTCATTTTCCTTCCAATAAAAAGAACAACCCTACATTGTTGAATTTACACAACATTTTCAAACACCTTCGACAGATGAGGAGAAGGGTTTGGTGCCCTTGCTTAAACTTGATAAAGAAACGATGTCGTTTTCCTTCCAATTAAAAGAATAACCTGACATCGTTGAATTTACCGACGGAACAAAGTTTCGTCAATATATTATCAAAAAAATTCATTTCAGTCTGTAAATTTTTGTAGGCATTTTTTGTTAGGAATCATTAGTGCCTATTTTTACGACGACTTTCACTAATCCGTTGCTAATTTTCGTCAGCAAAGTTTCGTTTCCTCCTTTATCGACAATTTTTTTTCTGTCGTAAATTACTTTTTTCCCAACAACTTTACCTACGGAAAGCAGTTTCCGTCGTTAATTCCCTATGAAAGTTTTCTCGTCGGTAATTTATAATTTTCTTATAGTAGAAGAAGCTATGTGAAATAGAAACACTTACTAAAAGCCTAAAAAAAATAGACAAAAAGATAAAACAACTTCCATTTTACATGACAATATCAACTGCCAATTCATTTGTCTTTAAACTGCAACATGGTGGCATCTGCATTCGTAGATGTAGATGATACTTTTTTTCCCTAATGTATCACAGTAATACTTGTTCACAGATTGGATTTACTATCATGTTTAAAAATCTTTAGTTCAATTGAATTATTGATAAATAAGAATCTGGGGGGGATCAAAAGGTATATACATTATGAAGTGTACAGGAGCTATATAAAAATTAAAAATTAAAAATTCAATTCCAAGTTCTCTTATCTCATGCATGAGCCAAAGAATTGAAATTTATTTGTTCCAACGCACCTTACATATAAAACATCTAATTTCTTGATCCAGTGGCATTTTAAATTACCAGCCTCTTGTTAAGCATTTATTATAGTTTATTTTGTCTCAGTGGGGGCATTGGACACACCGTGGATCCTCTAACATGAAATGAAACAAAAGAAAAAAGATGCAAGTTTCTACTTTCTACTTGTGGTTGAGTACGTACAATAAATTTGGCAGAGGCAGAGGCAGTTATTTTAATTTTCTTTCTATGTTACAAAACACATACATTGTCTGCTTCATGCCTTTGTCTTTTGAGTACTAGTTATCCAATTTTAAAGGCTCGCAAAAATTTGGGATCCCGATTAACGAAACCACCTTCTTCCATTACTAGTGGACTTCAGCTTGAGGACCAGTTGCTCGCGTTCAGCTTCAACTTCTGCGTATTTAAGGCTCATGTGGAAATAGCGCTCACGAATATCCTTCAACTCTAGCTGAAGTGATGATATGTCGCCGTGATAACCATCTCTTTGCAATCCATCTTCGGTCGACAACACTTTGAGATCAGTTGACTGATTGCCTCCCTCAGACAACAAACTGAAACATAACATTTTAGCATTACTAACACCTTTCCACGTACTAGTTATACTGATGCTTATGTTAGATAAGTGAAAAGAGGTTTTAGGAAACGAACACACATGAAAAGTATTGGATGAGGTATTTATATAAGAAATCGTGGTGAAAAATGTTAAAACTGTTTTAGTGAAGAAACAGTTATCTATTGGTCACAGAAACAATGTACTTGTACCCACCATTTAAGCTGAGTTTTATACAGATCATTTGCCTCCAATGCCTCGGCAAGTTCAATTTCAAGTTGCTGGATCTTTGACAAGGGATCAGTTCCGCTAGCTAGCAAGCTCCCAGGACAATGATTAGATCTGGAATCAACCTGAAACACACAAAAAAAAAAAGCAGAATAAATCCCACTTACCACTGTTGTGATGTATCAGAAAAAGAACCATTTCCGAACATGTTACTTGATTTCATCTTCTTTTTTTGTTTGAAACTTAATCTCCACATCATTAATTAGTGAAGACTAGAAAACAAGTTATTGAAGTAAAAGCAGACTACGCTAACACGCTGGTTTAAATTGCAAGATAGAACAGTGGATATTGACCTGATTTGAATCACCAGAGGTAGGCGTACTCATGGAATTAGTTTCAAAGCAAATAGAAAAGCTTGAAACAGTGGTCCTATTCCGATCTTGTTTAACTTCTTTCCTATCGGTTGGTTCCTCTGCAAAAGCTTGAGCTCTCTTCCGACTCTCTCGCTTTTCCTCCTCCAGGTGTCTTATCCTCCTTTGGAGTTCATTATTTGCTCTTTTGACACGTGCAAGCTCATTTTTCATTTCAGCATCTGCAGCACCTAATGCTTCTCTTGCAGTTAGATCCCCTTCCAGCCGCAAAACCTTTTCCTCAAGCACAACTTTACTACGTTTGCAGTCCTCTAACTCAGACAAAGCCTTCTGCATGTCGATAAGCTTCAGTTCTAACTGAAATTTCTGAGTTTTTTGGGCTTCAAAGTCTCCTGATAAACTCTGGAGTGAACCTTCAAGTTTTTGATTTTCAAATTTGGCCTCACTAAGTGATCCCTTGAGAGCCAAAATTTCATCTTGAAGAACCACTGTTTTCTCCAACTGCAGCTTAAGGTTGGATATTTCATCTGTTAGTTTTAGCCTCTGATATTCAGAAGTTTTAAGTTTCAATTTGAGCACCCTAACTATGCCTTTATACTTCTCCTCGCTGGATTTCACATCTTCCAACAATTCCAATAGCTTTTCATGGTCAGCCATGAGAACTTCTTGGTTTTGTTTGGAAACTGCCAGCTCATCTCCAAGTGCTTTCAGCTTTGCTTCTGATTCGATTTGGATGGTACTGAAGTTGATCTCAGATACCTTAAGTTTTCCTCGGACTTCATGCAGCGAAGCTTCAAGCAAAGCTTTTTCTGCACACAAACTGGACATTTCTAGTACAGCATCTGAAGTTGTTCTTCTCTCTTCATCATGGCTGGCAGATATCTGTTCAGTGAGATCTGCAATCTGTCTTTGAAGTTTCTCAACTTCAACCATCTTCTCCAAGTACATCTGATTCAATAGGTTCTCCTCTGTAACCATTTTCTCCTTGTATCGCCTGTTCTCATCAAGAAGTGTGTCTAATTCTATGTTAAGGGCTTTCTCTTTTGATGCAACTTCTTCCAGCATTGTGGTGTATTTTTCTTCTAGAGCTTCAACTCCCTTAACCATATTAGAAAAGACCTTCTCTGATTCTTTCAGTTCAGCTTCCAAGACAGTGCAATGTTCATAGAGCTCAACATTTTGATTTTTGAACTCTATGTTTGACTTTTGAAGCAAACTACACTCTTCAATTAAACTTGCAGCTGTAGATTGTAACTTGGCATTTGCGATCTTCAGATACTCGCACTCTTCTTGAGCTTCTAGCCATCTCATTTGCATCTCCTGCAACTTGTACTTCATATCAGCCTTCTGAGCCTCCAACTCACCCTCCAGTCTCATTATGTTCTCCTTGAAACTTGCAACACAAGATTCTGAATTCTCTAATTCCAAACGGCTTGACTCCTTCACATCTGTTAAATATCTTAATTGTGATTCCAAGCCACATATTCGCTCCGCCAACTGTACATTTTCCTTCTCTAGTTCAGAGAGGTGATTCTCAACCTCCTTTTCACTATGTTCCAACTCTGAAGACTTCCTTATAAGATTATTTTTGGATGAAACATGGGAATCCAAGCTGCTGTTGAGTACCATCATTTCACTGTGAAAATGATCCAAGCATTTAAAGGCCATTTTGCTTTCTATTGCCATGGCCTCCATCTTTTCCTCCAACTTCATCTCATTCTGAAGACTGGAAACATGAGTTTTCAATTTCCTATGGCAATCGTCCTCTTCTTCTTTCAAAAGAATATCAGATCTAAGCTTGTCTGTCTCGTAAATAATTTCCACTGGCTCGTGACCGAAACATGAAGCTTCAGGTTTTGATTCTGTTTGCTGATTTTCTAATTCAGGATAAGAAGTGCTGAGAGGTTTCTTCTTTAAATCATAATCCTCAAGTTTCCTGAGGTTAGTTTCGGTTTTTGACACTACTTCCCTGATTTCTGCACTTTGATCAAGCTCGTCAGCGGATGCAGTATTTTTCACTTCCAGCAAGTCCTTTAGTTGAAGAACGCTGTCCAAAATAGCCTCACGTTGCTCTCTCTGACCAAGCAAAGCAATCTGTGACTTGCTGAAACTATACTTATTTTCAGCATCTGTAGGCAAACAACCACTGTATTGTTGCATCTTTACACAGGCTATGCATAACTGTATCTGCTCATCTAAATTCGACAACAGTTCAGTCATCCCAACAAATGCATTTGATTCAGAAATGTTGGGTTTGCTGCAGGTTCCTTCATGGTTGTTGTCAGTCTTAGTTTCCTTTACTTGGAAGCGTTCTACTTGCTTGAGTGGAATCTCCATTTCTAGTTGCTTTGTTGGGATGCGATATTTACAGAGTTCACTGTCAAAGTAACTTGCTTCTTCCTTGGATGCCTGCAACTGAAGCTCCAGATCAGTACACCTTTTCTCCAGATCAATGCATTTAATCTGCAAATGATCAGCAGAAAGTTCCTCAATCAGGAATTTCTTTTGGTTCAGATCATCTTCAAGCATGCATATTTGGGATGTCAGTTTGCTCACTTCAGATTCAGCAGTAGAAAGAGAACCAATCCTCCGAATCTCATTGATTGAAGATTCAGAAGAGTTACATGCCGGAAGATTCAACGTTGATTCTTTGAGCTTAATAAGAAGCTGCAGATTCTCTTCTGTTAGCTCGTTGCATTCTCTTTCAAGCTCCTCTATCTTCTGCTTCAAGACTTCAATATCTTTAATTGGATGACAAGCTCCACTTTCTACAGAGGCATTAAGACCTGCGGATAATTTTGCTTCCAAATTGATAATTTCTTCTTGTTTTGCTATTAACTTATTTTTCCATTCTGATTCCAACTTCATTAGAGTCTGAGCTTTCAAGTTTCGATCAAATTCCAACTCAAAAATTTTGTCCTGAAGAGATTTTTCCAGAAACTTCATCCGATACTCAGAATCATTTTGTAATTCTTGTAATTGCGTCTCCTCTGGTTCAAAGTATAAGGATGATTCTTTTTCTAGATGCTCAACAGGGGTATTCTCTATGTTTGGATCAAAAGTGGCACTTGTGAGATTATCTCCGAATACTTCCTTGTTTAGTATTGTCTCCTCATTATTTTCAATTCGATGGCCTTTATTTCCAGCATCTTCATATTTGGAATGCATGTTTAACAAATCAGCAATTTCCTTTTTCTGTTTCTCTATGGTATCTTCAAGTTCTTGAAGTATGGAAACAAGTTCAATGTTTGACTCTTGGGTTCTCTGAAGCTGCAAATCCAAGTTTGCGTTGCACTCTTTCTGAAACTTTAATTCACTTTCCATTTCCTTTAGAAGATTATCCATTTCTTTCTCTTGGACCTTCTTATCGTCTGTGGCTGATCGCTTCCCTGCTACACCCTCCAACAAGACATTCAGTCGCTTATTTTCTTGCTTCAGGTGATCACATTCTAAGCATGACTCTGAAAGCTTCATTTCGAGACTTGTCTGACGCTCTGATTGGTCTGATAAATCCTTCTTCAACCTTTCCAGATCAATCATTAGCTTTTGGGCATTTCGTTCCCACATACTAGCTTCTGCCCGTAGCTCCTCTATTGTAAATTCTGCTGCTTCCAAATCTTTGTATGAATTAGAATTCTGCAATGGTGATGAAGCAACAGTACGTGATACCCAATTGATGTCATCTTTCTGATTCCGAAGATTGCTTCGAGCGATTGAAAATTTTGAATTAAAAGATGAGAGATTTGACCTAGAAGAGCCATTGAAAGAATAAGATCCTGCAACAGTACTATCTTGGGAGTTGGAGCCAGTTGAATCCTGTCTTGCAATATGAGTCTTAGCAATGATGGAACAGGCTTCTCTGCTCAAAGAACCATCCGTCGAGTCAAAGGTAAAAGGGGATGCTGATACAAACAAGTCCTGTATCAACAAGTAAGTTCTTTGTTAACTGCATTAAGGAACATAGAACAATAAAAGTGTAGAAATTTTAAGTGCTACCAACTAGATAAAGAAATATCTCATCTTAATTCGAACGTAAAGTGTCCAATAGCACCGTTATAGTGTTTATAAAATGAAATCACAAATATCTTAAATGGAACTATAATGTGGAGTGACATAAAGACATCTTATTACTAGCAGAACCTTCTGATGCAAATGGAGTTCATATGACTGAAATCAAAACATAACTTGTAAAAAGCTCATTTCTACATGGGCACAACCTTGTAAATCTCTTGTAAGAGAGGTACAATGGTAGCTGGTTACTAAGCAGACCTCTGATGCAAATGGAGTACATATGACAGAAATCCAAACATAAATCATAAAACCTTGATTTCAATTTAAACATACCCTTTGTAGGTCTCCTGTAAAAGATGTACTATCGAGAGGGTTACTAGATGAGGATCCAAAGCTTCTTTTGGATGAACTATTAGAAGCTTCAGATTTACTTTCTGTCTCACCACAGCCAACGTTTAGATCCTCAATACTGGAAGCTTTGTCTTCAGACTGTTCCTCCCTTCAAAATATATTCCAAAATCTCAAAGAACACAAAATGAAATAGTTCCACAACAGTTCAAGGTCTTGCATTGAATTGCAAACCTGAGTTCTGCTTTAGTTGTTGGGCAATCATCAGTTGGTGATAAGCACTGAATTTTAAGCTGAAAAACAGAGGTATAGTTAAGATGTTTTACGCCAAAGCAGGTTTGACGAGGAATAACGTTTAACTCATTGGGAGTCCGTGGTCACTATAATAACCACACACTTGAACAGGTATTACTTAACGGAAATTGTGTTGGATTACAGAAATGACTAGATTCTTACTTTTAAGATGGTCCCATGAGAACACTTCTTCAATGGCAATGAAACAGGAAGAGCAGTTTTTGATGCCTTGTAGCTTGCTAAATTGACTATAGCTTCTCCAAGGGCACCGGATTTAGCTGATCCCTACATCAATAATATCATTCCAAGTTAATTAGATCTGAAACAACAATTAAATGAATAGGCGATCTATACCATGGCAACAACAAGCTTTTGGAGGTATTCTTCATTCTCTTTGGGAGCATCATGTTGGGGCATCCATATAGAGTCTGACAAAGTTTCAGTCCATAGACAACTTCCATTCTTCACTGTCGCTTTCCCCGACTTGACGAGGGCTTTTCCCGTTTCCACAGAAATTATAGATACAAAGAGCTTGTCCCATCCTTTCGGTACCTGCAGTTACCAAAGAGCAATTAACATAAATGATTCACAATGTTCAATTTAATATCTAATTACTTTTCTCTTCGCTAAAATCTAGTGAAAACGTTTATAAAAAGCTCCACCTCTTCCCATTTAACATTTATAAATTAAATATGTCAAACAACAGGTCTACTACCGCACAATTTCGGATCGAATGAACAGTTGGAAAGGAATCAATAATCCGACGCAGTTTATCATCACTTCACTTGTCTCCAAAGCGAAAAGCACGGAAAGATGAAAATGCAGCATCGTAATACACGTACATAATCACATTACAATTCGACTAAACAGAACGAGAAAGAAAAAGAAAAGTCGGCAGAAATACACAACAATATAGTACCGCAAGACAAATTTCAACAGCAGATTCAGAAGCGTTAAAGTGAATTCAAGAAATCGAATATGAAGAATTTATAATAATCAAAATGTCTACAACCTATACAGACATAAGTACATGTGTGGAGGCAACGTGTAAGTATGCGTGTCGAGGAAGGTGAAACCTGAAGAGCTTGCAAGTTAGAGAAATGGAAATCAAATTTCTCTCCGAGCTTTGTTTTGTGTTTGTTCAACCTGAACATTTCTTCCTCCTCTTCTTCTATATCAATTCTTTGTGTTCTTTCAGTTTCGTTTCGATCTACACTTCACTGGTTCGTGTTTGGCATAGCAGACAAGAGAGAGAGAGAGAGCACAGACTGAGAATAATAGCGTGCGTTAGTTGTAATTTTGTTTGCAGGAGCATGTAGCGGGGGCAGTCACTTGATTTATTTGTTTTAATTTGTCGTTTGTATCCCTGATTTTCGTGGTATTTATTCTAATCCCCCGTTCTTTTAAATTATTTCTCCTATACTCCCGCCGTAGCCGTTTTACCTAAGATATTTTATAAATCCCATTCCCAGCTGAGCTGACCTCACTGACTCGCTATGACTTTTTCCTCTTTTACAATTTTGGTGGATTACAAATTTTTTCCAATCATTATTCTCTGTGAGGCGGGGAACATATTTACTGACACGTAAAATCTAGATATTTTTGTATTCTCTTTATTTTCCGTCTCCTTCTATTTAGTTTTTTTTTTCATGGTATTATTAGGTAGCATTTCCTTTTCTTTTCTTCTCTCTTTTGCCATTTCTTTACTTTCCTACAAAGTCATTGTCATTTTCATGAAGGCAAAGAACGACCATACCTTGGAGGTTTAAAAATTAAAACAGTTAATATCATCAATCATGCACATGATGTTTGAAAATTATTGGTTCAAACAAAAATAATTTAACACGCATCTCTATTTCTTTCCACCGATTTTTCTTGTGTTTTGATATTGCATTATAATAAGAAGATGCGATTGTGCCGTAGAACAACTATCCCACCTGGCCACCTACTTTATCCCACCTGACCAATATACTTGTGTAGAAAAGAAGAAAACACGGAATCTAGAGGGACACTAACTTACTATTTGGATTGTTTTTAAAAAAGTAAAAAAGAAAAAATCTTGTACATAAAAATTGATTGAGGAATGTTTTATCATATTTTTTTTTAAAAAAGGCTCGTATTAATCGTTTGTAAACTGCCTTGAAGACGAGCTTGTGATGATTTAAAGTATTTCTGCCGCCAAGATGGAAAGGAAAAATGGTAATAAATGGTAATAAAGAGCCTTAAGTACACAGAGTAAGTAAGGCCAAGCTTTTGGCGGCCAAAGATACTTCTCATGTTGTTTAATGGAAAAGAGTTGAACATTTGTCCAAGGCATTGGATCCAAAAATCTATCAACCAATGAAATAAACCCGTTGTAGCTTATCCAAACCAAAGCCCCTGGTTCCTAGTTCCTACTAAATTTGGTCAAGTGAATCATTTTTCCCTCATTATAATAAGGAGAATACCTAAATCACGCAATGAAGATTCCATATCTGTTCTATTTCACATGAAGGAATTCTCTTTATCCTTTCACGTTTTTATATTCACTTGCTTTTGTATACTTCTATGCTCCCATAAACTAGGGTAATTCTTCTTTTTGGTAAATCTCTGTCATCCAAACGTAATCTCCAGTCCAAACGGACATAAGATCGCACATGGATGACTTGGTAAACTATCATAAAGTAGGCCTCTTGTTTTCAAAATCACACGTAAGATACAGAGCTAATTTCGTGAAATCAAATTATATTTCAACTTATTTTTCTTTTACAACACAACAGATATGTATGCAACCTCAGGCCTGAAAGTGTTATGACCTGAAAACATATATACAATATATATGATCTTATTAAAATTGTATGAAACGGAATACGAATTTTACAAATGAAAAGACACTTGTATTCTTTTACTACTAAATCAAGATCTAGTAATTTACATGTAGATTTACTAATTTTAAAGGTTATAACTTAACTCAAACATTTCGAAATTACGTAGTTGAGGTAAGCCACACGAAAGTTGGTCTGCAAACCATGACATGGCTAAAAACAGAAGAAGCGTAATTCTACGGTACCGTTTTGTTTTATTTTTAAATTTTGTGTTATTAATTTAATTTTAAATTTTAAATTTTTAAATAAAAATAAAATTCTACTTAATTATTAATATTAAAGTATGATATTATTGTCGTTGATAATAATTAAATACTAAATAAAACTTAAGATAATTTAATTTTATGAATTAATTAAGTAACTAATTTTATTCTAACCTCTGATACAATATTTATTGATAAATATTAGTAAAAAATTATTATGTTTTATTAAAATAAATATTTCAAATAATAAAATTTTTATTTAAAAAATAATATTTATTTGTTAATATATATTTTAAAACTAATTATATTTGAATTTTATGTATTTTTAGATTTTAGATTTTTTATTTTTCAAAAATCTAAAGTAATTATAAAATTAATAATTAATATTAAAAAGTTAAATAGTGTATTTATTTGATAATAAATAAGATTGGAAGTGTTTAGCAAACATCTTATTAGCTGTTTTTTAGCTTATTAACTAAAAGTTAGTTCTTTTAACTATCTTAAAAATTTATTGAAGTGTTTGGTGAATGACCAATTGGTTAACTATTTATCTCTTCTAAAAGTTCCATAAGAGGAGTTTTTGGAGTCAGTTGTTTGCCTAATAACAATATTGTTCTCCACTTTACTCTCTACTTTTGCTCTGTATGTTTTCAATGTTAGTTTTTTTTATCGTACAATTTTGACATAAAGTTTGGAAGAATATAATAAAAGGATTAATTAAATTTTTTAATTTTTATTTAATTTTATAATATTAGTTTATATTAAAAAATATCATAATATTAAGTTTTTGAAGATAAAGACTCACATCAAATTAATATTTTTAGTATAAACTACTATATATCGTATCTGTGTCATGCTATAATTATATATATTTTTAATTTATCAATTAATAAAATTCATACATATTATATGAAAAAATATTAATATGATGTAGCTCACGTTGCATCATTCATATTAATAGAGAATTTAATGTTGGATTATTATTATTATTATTAAAGTTATAAACTTAATTTTTGTAAAATTAAATATCTAAATTTAAATTCTTGTAAGAATATTTAACGAAATACTAAGAAATATAATATTCATGCCTTTATAATTTTTTTAAATCATGTCCTCATAAGTTATTTTACACATTAACAGTTAATACTAAATAGTTAATTTTATTAAACATCTTTAATAAACAGCTGATAAAATCAACTAACAGCTAATGCAATCCGCTGTTTACCAAACAGGTCTTATGACTAAAAACGAAATAAAAATAAATTTTATAGTTTCATAAATTATAAAAATAAAAAATAAAAATAAAAATAAAACTAAAAAATAAAACTAAAACTAAAACTAAAACTAAAACTAAAACTAAAATAAATAAATTGCTTTATGAAAATTTTGAAATAAATAATTATAGGAGTTGCTAATAAACTGAAAGTAGAAGAGCAATTGTGACCGTTTAGATCTACAAGGTAGGGCAGTATAAAAATCCGGCAGCTTTTCAGCGTGGACTTAGCGAGAACTCGCCAACTTGGTTACCTGTTTGTTCAATTAGATAACCATTTCGAAGTTCAAACATACAATTTAAGATTTAAAAAAAAAAAGAAAACTCCTCTACCTCTTAGAATTTATTGCTAACAATTATATACTAATTTATATTTTACGTTGTTACGTAAAAATTTTCATATATCTCTATTATTCCCTTTTAACGTGTATTCATTCTCTTGTTGGTATTGTAACATAAGTTGTTTCTTTCTGCTGGTTATTCATATTTGGGCATAATTTTTATCTCTATCTGTACGCATAATAATTTATTTAAAAATATTAAAAAAATCATTAACGTTTATATTTTAAAACAATGACATTTAGACCTGTTAATACATCTCTAACATTATTTCAAAATGATGTAATTTTCTTTTATCTGCTTTGATGGTGGTTGAAGTAAATTTTGATACTCAAAGTTGGCAATTCATGTCAGATGAACTTTTCCCCAAATTGAATTGGGGGCAACTCCTAATCTACCAAGTTGGCAATAACTTCCGTTATCATATGTAATTATTGAGTCAATAGAGAGACAAAAGGGGGGCATAGATGTGAAGCCATGTGCTTGGCTTCTTTTAAGATTCTAACATTTAATATTCAGCCTTTCACCTGTCAAAATAATGGACAGAGGAAATGGTTTTGCTTCTGCTTGTCGCCAATATAAATCCGAAATATGTGTTACTGTCCAGCAGTTGTTGATGGGGTAGGGGGTGCTAATCGTCTAGTCAGACTTTTGTTGCTTACCAACTTTTGATAACCTTACTCCTCCAACGTGCCCTCTGAAAATAAACTACCACGATTTGTTTCACTTGCACTTTTTTACGTTATGTTGTATTGTTGTCTTTTTTTTCCAGTTTGTGCCCAGTCTTAACTTGAAATGGCAGTAAAGCTACTAGTCTACAAATCCGGCCACAAGTTTAGTTCACACACGATCCAACGCTTAACTTAGGCTAGCGGTCTTCACTTCTTAGGAAAAAGATGTGGCCTAGATATAGTCTTCGGCCTGAAATAGTAGGCCTACGACGGTATTCAAGATGCCTTGCTTGGGTCGCATTCATTTCTTCTATGGACTATGCAAATAACAAAGATGAGGCCTTTCAACAGAGAAGATAGCAAAATCTCCCAAGTTCAAACTTCTGGATAGCAAGACTAGTTTCAAGTCAAACCTGGTGCTTTAAAACTGAGGTTCACTGAAATTAATTGCCCAAGACTCTGGGAAAAAAAGCGCCACCACGGGTACAGAAGTTTGTGCCCTGACGAAACGTTAAGTAGCGGTATTGGGGAATTTCGGCGTAAACTAGGCATGAACACCGCGCGCGAATTTTCACTTCGGAGTAAACTAGGTATGAAGATCATGGTTTCTCAAAAGTGAAAAGGACCACTGACACCAGAGATTATCTACCATCGTTCAAATCTTGATAGCTGCACGTTATTAAACTTACTACGAATTTTATTAACCATCCAGATCAACTATAAATTTGTATAAATGGAGATAATATAAAATTTATTTATTTTGTTATTCATCTCTATTTGATTAAGTTATTGAACGTTTTTAAGCAAACTCCCAACAAGCAACTCTAACATTTGATCGTCTTTGATGAAAATTACCTGAAATAATATTAATAAGATTTTTCTATTTTTAACGCATAAGAAAAAATTGTATATTCATAAAGTTATTTAAACAAAGAATAATAAACCTAGCAACTGTTTGTAATAATTTTATTGGGTTGGGCTTTTTCGTCGTCATCGTCCTAATAAGATCTCAACCTACATTAATGAGGTATTATTTTCTTTGTTAGACTTTGTCCACCTAATTAGATTACTGATTTGTCCACATGATTATTTTTGTGCTGGTTGAAACTTTAATGTTTTTAGCATTAATATTTTAAAAAAATAATTATTAAATGTTCAATAGAAATAAAATTCCAACATACTTCCTTTAAACAAATATTAATTACTGCATTTGTAATAAGGATAAACAATAAAGGCTAACAACACTAAATTAGTTGACCCTTATAAAATATTTGGTTCGAAAGTTAAAAGAAATATATTATTTAATCATGTAAGGCTTTCAATATTGAAGGTATCAAAAAATTGTATCACGTGTGGCATAGAACTAACACAATCATGCATATATAATAATCTTATTAACATCAATGAGAAAATAGAATATAACAAAAAACAATAACACTAACATGATCTATAATATACTATGTTTCATTTGTCAGTCTCAATTTCTCAAAATTTTATATTATATTGCAATAGAAAAATATCTTTTTCTTAAGACATGCTAAACTACATTAAAGAAAACCCTTATACGAATTAAAACTCATATATTTTATAAACCCGTCAATTTCTCAATGTACCTTAATGCGTCAAAAGACATAAGATCAAAGTCACACTGCATATATGCCTAATAGCCTGTAATATGTTTATTATTGATACAAATCTCAAGACTTTTACTTGTATTATAACATTACAAACCATTATGTATGATTGAGGATAAAATGATGATCATCAATATGTATAATCAATTCAAGACTTTTACTTGTATTATAACATTACAGACCAATAGGTATGATTGACAATAAAATGATGATAATCAATATATATAATCAATTCAATCGTAATATATGAAAACATAACTATATCAGGAGCAAATACATAATGATCTCTAGCTAATAGTGTTAAAAGAATTCACAACATCCATATTGTAATCATGTCTTTATAAAATATTTGGACAAAGTCCTTTAGATAGAAGATCAACCAAAATATGTTCAGTTAAAATGTCCTCTATTATGATGTCACCCTTTTATACAAGTTTCTTTATGGTCAAATATTTAACCTTCAAATGCTTAAATCTTATGATATTCTTATTATTGTTATTGAATAACACTATAGAAAGATTATCATCGTATAACTGAATGGGTCTACCAATTGAGTCAACCATAGATAGCTCATAAATCAAATTTCTTAACTAAAATACCTATGAATCAATCCTGTAGCATACAGTAAACTCTACATGCTTAGGCAAAGTAGTCACAACCCTGCGTTTGGTTAGTGTCCTCAGGGGTGAGGACAGTGGACAAGGACGCAAAAGTTCTGTCCTTCGTCCTGTTTG
>JANQAP020000582.1:2125457-2148359 GCA_026874005.2 Erythroxylum coriaceum
TTCGTCATTGATACTATTTTTTTGTTCTGTCCATTGCAACCAAACACATTTTGTCCTCCAGACGAAGACAATTTTTTTTGTTCTGTCCTTCATAACCAAACAGCTTACTGTCTCCAATTTTTGTTCTGTTCTGTCTCTAAATTTTTGTTCCGTTCCGTCTCTGCATCTTGAAGACAGTAACCAAACAGACAGCAAGTGTCTACTTGACACTCTTCTATGAAATGGAACTATCTGGTAACATAAAAATATAACTTGATGTGGACTTTTTGTCATTTGGATATATAGCAACATTAGATTTGTGTATCCAATCATATCTAGTTTCTCAACCTTCCTATATGCTAGTATATAATCCTTTGTTCATTGAAAAATATCCTAAAACTTGCTTTATTGTATTCTAATGGTCTAGTATAGACGTAAGTGCCAACTACATTTTGGTCTCTCTTTCCATCTTATTATTTGGACGTTGTGACAAAGTAATCTTTATGTATAAGAAATCAATGATGCAAAAAGTTTACAATTCTCTATATTAAACTTTTGCAATACATACTCAATATATGAGATGTAATAAAATTTGAGATTTATCATGATGAATCTGAATACTAAATACAAAAGATGTCTCACTGAAAAGATGTCTCATTAAATACTAAAGACAAAAGACGTCTCACTAATTTCATTTCTTATCTATTCTTGGTAGTAGGTTATTCTTTTTTTTAGTTGAAGAAAACATACAAAATATATAATCCAAGGGTTTATTTATTCCTTGAGTTTGGGGAATAAGTAAAACTCATCCTTCCCCTATCTTTATCTATTCCAAGTGGGTTGAGAATACAAATAAGGACTTGTTGAACAAAAATATCCTTAAGAAATCCATATAATTACTTAGCTATAAAAATATAATAATAATAAGGGCTAATTATATAAAAAACCCCAAAACTTTCCTTAATTTTTCAATTATAGCCCGACTTTAAAAAGTAGTAATAAAAATGCCCAAACTTTCAATTTTTTTCAATTCTAGCCCAAACTTCAAAAAGTGGCAATAAAATGCTCAAATTTTCAATATTCTTCAATTATAGCCCGACTATTTGTTATTCCCCTGATGTCCTCAGCTTTTTGTTTTCTATTTGTTCTTCTGACGCCCTAAACTATGCTCACATTACGACGTACTACACCAGTAAGCTCTTCTTTTTTAATTTGTTCTTCTAGTGCCCTTAGTGTGAGGGGCGTCGAAGCTGTATAATCTAAAAATAGAAGGGTGAGGGCATCGAGAGAACTAATTGAAAATGAAGAGAAAAACTGAAATCAAAGCGTAAAATCATCGGACTGCTTAATTTGATTTAGGTCATTTTTAAACAACAATGTCATTTCATTAATCTTTATTTGTTGTGTTTTTTTGACGTGTATTAATAGTTAAGGTTTCTGAAATACGTAACAAGTCACATCAGCAAACTTAACGAAAACACTAACGTTGAGCTAGAATTGAAAAAAATTTAAAGTTTAAGCATTTTATTGCTACTTTTTGAAGTTTGGGCTAGAATTTAAAAAAATTGAAACTTTGGGCATTTTATTGCTACTTTTTAAAGTCGGGCTATAATTGAAAAATTGAAGAAAGTTTGGGCTTTTTTTGGTAATTAGTGCTTATTATTATTATTATTATTATTATTATTATTATTATGTTTTTATAGCTAAGTAATTATGTGGATTCCTTAAGAATATTTTTATTTAACAAGTCCTCATTTTTATTCTCAACCCACTTGTAATAGATAAAAATAGGGGAAGGATGGGTTTATTTAAATTTTATTCCTTAAGGAATAATAAGTTATTCTTTTGTTTGGTTAAAGAAAATATACAGAATATATAATTTAAAGGTTTATTTATTCCTTCAATTTGGGGAATAAGTAAAACACATCTTTCCTGTATCTTTATCGATTTCAAGTGGGTTTAGAATAAGAATGAGGACTTATTGGACAAAAATATCCTTAAGGAATCCACATAATTACCTAGCTATAAAAATATAATAATAATAAGGGGTAATTACCAAAAATGACCAAATTTTCGTCAATTTTTTAATTATAGCCCGAACTTTAAAAAGTAGCATTAAAATGCCCAAACTTTCAATTTTTTTCAATTATAACCCAAACTTCTAAAAGTGGCAGTCAAATGCTTAAAGTTTCAATTTTCTTCAATTCTAGCCCGACGTAATCTGTTGCTCTCCTGATGTCCTCAGCCCTTTGATTTCTATTTGTTCTACTAATGGCCTAAACTATTCTCACATTATAGTGTACTGCACTAGTAAGCTCTTTGTTTTTAAGTCGTTCTTCTAATGCCCTTAGTGTGAGGGCGTCGGGGCTGCATAATTTGAAAATCGAAGGGTGAGGGCATCGAAAGAACTAACTAAAAACGAAGGAAAAAACTGAAATCAAAGCGTAAGGTCGTTAGGGCTACGTAATCTGATTTAGGTCATTTTTAAATAACAGTATCATTTCATTAATCTTCATTTGTTGTATTAATTTTGGCTGACGTGTATTAATATTTAAGGTTTCTGAAACACGTGACAAGTCATGTCAACAAACTTAACGAAAACATTAACGTTGGACTATAATTGAAAAAAATTGAAAGTTTGAGCATGTTATTGCTACTTTTTGAAGATTGGGTTAAAATTGAAAATTTTGAAAGTTTGGACATTTTATTGCTACTTTTTAAAGTTTGAGCTATAATTGAAAAATTGACGAAAGTTTGGGCTTTTTTGATAATAAAAATAAAAATAATAAAAATAAATAATAATAATAATAGTAGTAGTAGTAGTAGTAGTAGTAGTAGTAATAGTAGTAGTAGTAATAGTAATAATAATAATAATAATAATAATAATGTGGTTAGGGGGGACTAATGGATATTTTGGTCTTTTTTGTTAGTTATTCTTTTGTCATTCTAAATTTATATTTTCAAACCAAACATTGACATTACATCATCATTAAAAATTCTTAGAAATAAACCAAACTAAATAATAAATATTCTATTCTATTTCTCATATATTCTATTCTTAAAGAATCACCATTCCATTCCTTATCTATTCTTGCAGATGAACCAAACGCCATGTAAGTTCATTTATGTCAAAATGCTTAAGTAACAATTGCTTAATTTTATGCAACTTGGTCAAGTCATTTAATTTAAGCAAGATATCATTTACATATAAAAGTATCTCCCCTTAACCTTATATAATATATATATACATACACATATATACATATATCTTTCTACTTTATTTTTCATAAAGTAAAATGAAGTTATTACCTCATCAAACTTCAGCTACCATTAACATAAGCTTATTCCAAATCCATTAGGTAACAAATAAAACAAAATTGTTCATTCTCTATTGAAATGTTATATCCAAATGGTTGTTCTTATTACTGCCATGTCTCTATTCAATTTTATAAACTATGAACCAGTTTGAGTTGGATAATTAGATAAAAGCACACTTTCCAAGCTTTTGTATTTTAATCACCTTCTATAAACAGAGAGAGCTAATGATACTTCCTATGTTCTTAGCGTTGATCCATTAGTTGTGAGACATAAAGTAATTGCCACTCTTATGCCACTAATACCTATACCTCAAACCAATTTTAAAGCTTACAAATGTATTGACATTTGGTTGTTAATATATATTTTGAATTAAGAAATAAGCAATCATTTAAAATCAAGACCAATTCAACAAAATCTAATATTCAACTAGGCAATACCTTAACAAATCATACAAGCTACTTTCTTCCAAGGAAGAGGATTCGATAATCATACAAGCTACTTTCTTCCAAGGAAGAGGATTCGATCTAAAGGATGACAAAATGATCCATTATTATGTAAATCACAACATAATGAAACCAGAGGAACAAAAATTTAAATTACCTAAAACACGTCCACCTAAATGAAAGAAAAATTATCCCTCTGAAAAATTAAAATGACGAATTAAATAACAAATCAGACTACTACTCCAACTACATAAAATCAGTAACCCATTTTTTAGTAAATAAAGGCCATATAACTTAAACTTTGGAGAGGAACTGAGGAAGTTGAGAGGAATGCAACTTTGGAAAGCTGGAGAGGCAGGCGCAGGTTACAGGCACTAAAGAAGAAAAACGTAACTGTGGAAGGATGAAGAAGGAAGACTTGAGTAGGAAAAAGGCAACTCTGGAAGGACAGGAGAAGAAGGTCGCAAACTCGCAGTGCAGGTGCAACAGTCAGTAGAGGGAAGGAGGAGAGGACGGGATCCAAACACATAAACAATTACTGCACTGTGTCGGACGACGTGTTTTTACTTTTACACAGTGAAAACAATTAGGCTGGAAAAGCCCGAAAATGACCCAAGCCTATATGCGAAGCGCAAAGCTGATGAAGGATTTGTTACTGCTTTAAACCATTTTAAATAGTTTGTACTATTTATACTATTTAAAAGAATAAATTATATTTAATTTCATAATATCAATCACAATTATTAAAAATAACAATAAAATATATTTATGTCATATTAGTATTATCTTTTGGCAAATAAACATTCACTTGCCTAAATTGTTAGCTAAATTCGTTATCATCTCCTGCCCAAAAACTTTGGCCACCACTTTCATATCTTGGATCCAAAGATTAGCCCTTGCCATCACCATTCTTTAATTTGGGATTGCTTCTTTTTTTCATTTCTTTTATGTTATCACCCAAAACCAGTCCAGGAAACCATTCCAAGCTTGTAACTTGTTAGCAAACTAAACATAATCACAAAGATCATGCGAATCACAAGATTGTTTACGTATGCATACAAAACAAAATCACATACTTGGATTGTGTTGAATTTCCACCGGTCAAAGAACTTTACTTAAACGTTCACTGCAGAGATTCCTTTTATCTTTTGTTGTTCTTCGTGTAAAAGACTATCATAAAAGAAGAAACACACGCCGATCTATTTATATCGTTCATTCTTTGGTTCTTACATTTAAGCAAAACGTAACTCCCTATGGTAGTTATTTGAAGAATATAATGACTAAAAAATCCTTCATGGGTGTATAATAAGTCATTATAACTTAACAGAACCAGTCGTTGGATTCATCGAGCTAGTCATTGGCGATAGTGGTGAAGATGATCCAAAATTAGAATTAGGATATACGTAAATGTATGAATGAAATTTAATGAAATATGATAGGAATACTATAACCGGAACAGAAGATTTGATCCCTTAACATAATAGCGGCGCTGAAATCATGAAATACTCAAGATTCTTAAAGTAATTTACATTATCTAAAATGAAATATCTAAATTAAGTTAATTCAAATGTAAAAATGTTGTGCGTATTATAAAACATACTTTCTAAAAATAACCTGAAATTTAACAATTATTATATAAAACTTTTACATGATAACTTTATCTTTATAAGAACACTTTAAATAGAAACATATTTTAAAACGTCAAGAATCTTTGTTTTATAGAGCATATTTGAAAATTTTAATGATGTATAGATTCCAAAAACAAACAGTAGATCGTTTCAAACAAATTAAACTCTAGCTTTTAATTATACAAAATAAGTAGGAGTATTAAAATTATTTTTTATTTAATTTAGGAAAAATACTTAAATTGCTATCTTTTATTTTAAAAAGTAACATAAGTACGGTTATAAAAAACAATGATTAAAAATTTAACTAATTCGATCAGTTCAACTCTAAAAATCTTGAACTGTTTAATTTTCAATTTTTTTGACTCGATAATAACTTTTGTTGTTAAAATCTTCATTAATTGATCGGCCAATTTTTATAAATTAGTAAGTTCTTATAAACTAAAATAAATAAATAAATTTTTAATTTACAATTTCATTTTTCAATTAAACTTCAAATTATTGGATAGGTAAGGACAATCTCCTTTAATTATATTATAAATTCTTTAATTTTATTTAATCTTTAGCCAGTTTTATGACGGTTTAATTCCGATTGAACTTTTTAAACGTTAAATCTTTTGTCTTACTAATCTAACTCCCGATTCAATTTTTAAAGCATTGATAAAAAGTTTAATATAGAATAAATTATTGAAAGGCTTTCAACTTTAATTGTCAAGTTAACTTTCATATTATTTTAAGTTATTCTTAATATAAATAGTTTTACTATCATATGAAATTAAAGGTAAATCCATTCATAAGGCCTACATCTATCAAAATAAGGACTACGAGACCATTGAACTAAGTTATTTATATACCATCTCACAATAGAGTACCAATTTTTAAACAAGATAGATAATATATACAATAATATCATCAAATGTACAATCTAAAACGAGACGATAAAGTAGACAAAAGAAAAGAAAAAATAATTCTTGTACAAAAAGATAATTTTAGCACTACTTTCAATTTAATTAATCTTTAATATTTTAGATATTATATAATTTAAATGTTATTTATATGGAGAACATTTACTTATTCTTTAAACGTTTTTATTTTGAAAATTATATTTTAAACTTATAATTTTATTAAAATTAATTAAAATATCCCAAACTTCATTTTTTAACATTTAAATATATAAACTTTCATTTTATATAAATACAATGAAGTGTTAGTCTCTTTTAAAGAGCTATTTTAAGTCAATAGATATTACATGTTATACGAGTAATTATTTAAACTAAAGACAAAAAGGAGGAATTTGAACTTAATGGTATATTAAATTAAAATTAGGGAAACTATTCAAGTTTGAAATCTCATATGCCTCCTCCTCCTCTACGTGTTGCGGTCCTTTGTTTCAATAAATCTGTTCCAACCCTATTCTACCAAAATACGACGTTGATTTAATAAACCTTTTCCTTTTCTTTTGTTTTTTGTTTATAGTTTATCAACATGCAAGAACGTTAAACAAGGAAACCAGAAAGGCAAGTTGCGTCTCTTTTACACTTTTCAATACTTTTCATGTCTTCTCAAGGAAGAACACCCTTGAGAACTTGGAAGAAAAATTTACTCGATTTAAAATCACTGGCATATTTCTTTAGGTTCTAAATACATTGCAGATCACAGTAAATTTTTGGTGCTTTTGACCTCATTTTTTATATTAAATAGGTATTTTTTTGGGCTAAAAAGCTTCATCATTACCAAAAGCAAGTTCTTTTATGCTTGCCTTTACTGATTCTTTCCTATTGCATAAGTGATGAATATTTTTCAATGTTAATCTTCTATAGAATTTTTTAAATATTTTACTATTTGGAGGAACGTGCCACTAATATGACTTGAATGGAAAATTTGATAACTCTTTTATGCATAAGTAAATCAATATCAAGAAAATCAACAAAAATGCAACACCTTTTGTGGATAGAATTAGAACTATAAAATTTTTTTGTGGGAATAATGTTAATGATAAAGAATGATCATTTTGTGAGGGTTGACCAGTTTTCTCCGAGTGTTGTAATGAGAACTCCTTCTCAACTCTCTTATTTCCAAAACTCAAGTCAACTATCATGGTTTTATGTTGTATTGTTCTGCTTCTTTTTCCTCTTTAGTTTCTTTAGTGCCTTTGCTGTAAAATTTTTTTCAGTGATTATTATGCGTCTTTGCAATGGCGTCCCACTTTTTGATTTAACCAAAAGTTACTACTGGGGCGATGGTGACCAGATTCATGATAAGTTCAAGAAGTCATTTGATCTGGGCTTGAATGACTCTAAAACTTATGTTTCATTTTGAATGTATTTTAGCCTAGCACCAGAGGAACCTACAAAATTGAAGCTTATTTGAATTTTCGATTCCCAGAGCCTATCCAAGATACGGTGATTACTGGTTCTCCTATATCATTCACAAGCTTCTCAAATTTCTATACTTTGTTTCAAAAAATTATTTGGAGCAAGCTTTCCTATACTCTGAATCATTCACAAGCTTTCTCTTTGCTTCCCTTGTGTTTGCCTCTCATCCTACTTTGGCAAAAGGAATTAGCATTTCTCCCCCTTAATGGTGCATTTTTTAAAGTTTGTCTTATTTTAGTTAATCTTCTTTTGTTGAAAAAGGAAAAGTAATAACTTTTATAGCTCGAGCTCATTTAATTGTTCTAGTAAACAAAAAGAAGGAAGATTAGTATGTAAATGTTTTCCTGGAGATTGTGTAGTATGGTGGATCCATAAAAACTTTTTAAAGAATTTGTTTAGCACCAGTTATTAGATATTTATTTAAGTTTAATGCTAAAGGATTCATTTTTGCTTTTTAATTAAATTGTGAATTCTACACTTCGTGTTTCTCTATATCATAAAAGTGAATATTCATTTTCAATTTTTCATTTGTTTTTTTTTGTTTTTGCTTCAAGATCAAAGCTAATAATTCTATAGCAGGCATATCTTAGTCTTGTCGTTGATTAAATTTTGAAGATGGTAATGAAATTGGAAAGAGTGAAGGTGAAGATGAGCTTATAGTTGTCATGAGTTTAAATAACAATCAGGATTTGCAAGCTACCCGATCATTTGTATCCAAAGAAATAATACCAAAAATTAGAATGGAATTTGAGACAGAAGAATATGCTTACCAATTCTATTTAGCATATGCTAAAGAAGTAAGGTTTGAGATAGGGAAAAGCAGAAATCACAAAGATAAATCTGGAAACTTCATTGACAGAATGTTTTATTGTAGTGCTGAAGGTAAACGAGGAAAAGACAAATGAGATATGTATGTGAGAGCAGCACACCCTGAAACAAGGTTTGGTTATGGAGCTAAAATGAAAGTCAGTCGTCGAAGAAACATGGAGCATAATCATTACCTTTCGAGTCCAAACAAGAAACACTTACACAAATCTCACTGAAAGATAAGTTTATCTGCAACAATGCAAATTGAAATGTCAAATGATGTAGGAATCCCACTAAAGGCATCTCAAGATCTCATGGTTAGGCAAGTAAGTGGTCGAGAGAATTTAGGTTTCATACTAGATGACTATAGAAATTACTTACGATATAAAAGAACAAGAGATGTGAAAAAAGGAGATATAGGAGGTGTTTTGGAATATTTGCATAAAACACAATTTGATTATCCTATTTTTTTATGCTATCCAAGTTGATGAACATGATTTAATAACCAATATTTTTTGGTCAAATCCAAAGATGAGAGCAGATTACTCAAATTTTGGTGATGTGGTTTGCTTTGACACAACTTACAGGAAGAATAATAAAGGTCATCCACTTGCATTATTTGTAGGTGTAAATCATCATAAGCAGACTATACTTTTTGGTATTGCATTGTTATATGATGAGAAATCCCTCATGTTTGAATGGTTATTTGACACTTTTGCAAAAGCCATGTGTGATAAAAGACCTAAAATTATTCTTACAGAACAGGATGCAGTAATAACAAAGGCCCTAACACTAAGATGGCCTGAAACCCATCATCGCTTATGTATTTGGCACATTTATCAAAATGTTGTCATTCATTTAAGTGGTGTTTTCTCTCAATCAAAGATTTTGCTAGAGATTTTAGCACATGAATATATGATTTTGAAAAACAGGAAGATTTTGTAAATGAATGGAATGAGATGTTACGCAAATAAATAATTGAAGACAATGATTGGTTGAGGCACACGTTTGGGACAAAGGAAAAATGGGCTTTAGTATATGGAAGACAAATGTTTTGTGCAGACATGACGACAACACAAAGAAATGAGAGCATGAATAGTGTTGTAACAAGGTATGTCACTTATCAACACAAATTCTTAGAGTTTTTTCATCACTTTGAAAGACTCTTTTACTGATTTTAAATCAAGTATTCCCTTATTATTGTATCCAATTGAAATTTTGAAATATGTAGCAAGTGTTTATATTTCTGAGGTGTTCAGGTGCTTTTAAAATGAGTGGTGTAAGTCTCATGATTCTTATATTGAAAGTTTTAGGAAGGTTGGATCAATCGCAAAATATCAAATTACTCCTCATAAGAAGAGCTATTACCATACAGTAACTTATCATTCATCAAATAGAAAAGTTGATTGTAGTTGTAGAAAATTTGAGTTTGCTGGAATTTTATATTCTTATGTTTTAAAAGCTTTATTGTGAAAAATATTATGGAGATCCCAATTCAATACATATTGAAAAGGTGGACATTTAAAGAAAAACTTGGATTCTTGGGAGCTGAAAATTCAGGAATCAACATAAGCAATTTGGATCCTAAGATATATCAAAGTATGTGGTATAAAGAATTGTGTGGCTATATGTTCAATTGGTTACAAAAGTAGCTGAGAGTGAAGAGACTTACAAAATTGTTAAAGATTTCCTTTTGAAGATGTTGGAAATCATGGATGCTAGACTACAAGGTAATAGATCAATTGTCTAACACTCGAATTCGAACTCCAATGTTAGATTACAAGGTGAAGAGATGGTTCAATATTCAAGTGTTATAACATATCACTTGAACTAAAATGAGATTGAAATTCGTGAAAAGAGAGGTATTGGAATTAAAGGAATCAAAATCAAGAAGAAAACTGTTTCAGGTAAGAGATTGAGGGTTGGCTTGGAGAAGGCTTTGAAAAAAAAGGAAATTAATAAAAAAAAGTTAATACTCCAACAAATCTTACAATTGCAGCACCCATTTAATCTTGAGTTTTTATTTGTAAATTTTTTACTTCTTGAATTTCATATCCCTTATATAATGATATTAATTTTTTCTATTTTATAGGTGAGACAGGGTACAACAGAAAACGTTCAAATTGCTCCAACAAGTATCACAGCCTCAGCATCAACATTACCATTTAATCTTGATGTTTCATTAAAAGAATTTTTATAGTCTTGAATTTTATGTCCTTTATATAATATTTTTTTCCTTTTTTTGGGTGAGACAGAGTATGAGAGAAAACTTTCAAACTACATCAAGTCAATATACAATTCTCTATCAATGAAACAATCAGGCTGAGGTTTAATTAGTATTTTAAACTGCACCAGTTATGTGTTATTTAATTTCTCATTAATTTTTTCTTTTTTTCAGTACGCAAATCAAATGCAAAGAACTGAGATTTGTATTGATAACTTAAATATGGTTCAAATTCACCAACCATATTATTTGTCTAAACAATTTCTCCAGGTACATGTTTACTTTCTAATAAAAAAGATTCAATGTTTCAATAATAAGTCTAATTATTTTGATTAGATACGCTTTAATTTTTTTGATGATAGGTTGTCTCTGTCAATTCAAGTTAAACAAATTTTGTTGAAGGTGTTCCATTTTCTATGGACATGATCAACTCCTATTGGTATTTATCTTTTTCTAGAATACTATTAATAATGACATTCTGTTTAGTAACTTATTCACAATTTACTAATGATACTATTTTTTATGATTCTTATAGGCACAACAACCATATGGTGTAAGCGATGTGATGATAAATAACTCACGACAAAATAGTAATGTTAACTATGATAGTGCAGATATAGGTGGTTTTGTTGAGACTTGTGATTGTCTACTTCTATGTCTATAAGGCATGTTTTGTAAATATAAAGTGAAAAGAAAGTTGAGTGTTTAAGTTAATTTGTGCATCTTTATCGATGAGGTGCATGTTTTGTTTGTAATTTCTTTCTTATACTCTCATTATTATGTAATTTTTTATATACTCATTATTATGTATTGTCTATCAATGACGAATCCTTATGTTAAAAAATATTTTTGTGTCAAAGTGCAAAATTTTTTATTCTTGAGATTGTCATGAAACTTCTAACAATGGTATAGATAAAAAAAAGTGAACACCGAACTTCTAAATTTTTTAGGGATGACATTGTGGTAGAAAATATTAGCAAAAGCAAAAATATAAATGAAGTCATAATGTAAATGAAATCGTGAGAAACTCATGGTTGAATGGGGAAAAAACCAACTTGTAGACAAATGTGTCTTCATAGGTTACAATCTTGAAAGTACCATTTTTGAAAACAAATCAACACTGGTCAATTTTGATAATAAATCACAGTCTACAAGTATAATTGTCGCAAAGGATCTTTGAATTCATAAGGTAAACAATTCTAATACAAGTATTGGCTTTAACTCCAGCTTTCCTTGAATATGCGTCAAAGAGAGAAAAGAGAAGCAAGAAGTTGAATCGGATGCATCTGGAAAAAAGAGCACCTTCATTAGGAAGAAAAACAAACAACATGAACAATAAATTGCTCTTTTTGAGCAAAACCCATCAAGAAAGTTTTACCTCCTATGCATTAAACAATCACATGTTTTTAGCATCCAAAAAGTTATGCATATCTTAGATTACTGTAAAACACAAGTCTATATGTATACCTTTATCTTGACCAACTGGACTTTAACTCATACAAGAAAGCAATATTTTGTGAACACATAATTCTTGTTTCTTAAGCTCATATTATTATTTCGTTCCCAAACATCAAACAAACGGTAAAGTCAATATATTAAAACTATATAGGGTAATTTGGAATTGTTTTTTCAAGTAAAAAATGAAAAATTACCGGGCCAACATACACTTAGAAAATTCATACAAGTCTCATCTTGTTTAACAGGGAAGATAAATTAGATATGCATACTTAAGGAAAGGCCCAAAATTTCACTATCATAATAATTTTTTATTATGAGATTGTGTAAAAATCCTATATTGTAATAATCCCTTGAACAAAACGTCCTAATACCATCTAAAATTGATTAAATCAGAAGGATAAGAAGCAGGGCCAGAGATGGTTATAAAAACTGAAACTATTCATTCAGGCACATGATTTCCAAGAACTAGCTAGAACTTTGGAAGAAAAATAGAAGACAAAAAGAAAATAAATGATCACGGGTTGAAAATGAGGTCTCCACATTTTCATTTCCAACTCATGGGCTTGTAATTGGAGTAATCAGGGGTAAGAAATTGTGGAAACTATAGAGGAATTTATTGAATTCTTATGCCCATCTTTGATTTGGGGATTTGTGGGCACCAAAATGGCTTCACAATGTCCACACCTTCACTTCAGAGAATGGCATCGAGCTATCTTCTCATAATCAAAAAGAGGGAGTGAAGCAAAAATCTATTTTTATTTTTTTTGAAAAATAAGAACATCAAGGGAAGGAGAGGTTGTAGATACATAACATAACTGCTCATTAATCAAAATCACTTTAAAATTCTCAAACTATTACCTCAAGATTCAACCAAAATTTAATTTTTATATATAACTTGCAAAACTAACTTCCCAAATCACCATCTAAAATTAATCACAACTCTGAAATCATGGAAAGAAAGAAAAATAGAGCAAAGTGTAAAGATTTACGATGAAAAGGACATAGACTTCTGTAAACAAGCCTTGCAAAATATCAACAAAAATTAAACATGATAAAAGATGGTGAAATTTATGCAGTTACATTCCTTCATCTTCATTTACAGGATATCAGGATACTAGGACAAAGATCTTTTATAAATTGCTTCATCGTCAACCCCATCTGATGCAAATCTCCATTTCCTCTCACCAAAAACTCCAAACTTTGTTCAAAAAATCTAATCTTTTATGTTTTTTTTCGTCTTTTAATCCTATTTGTTTTCTTCAATGAAGAAAAACCTAAGAGAATTTGAAAAAAAAGAAGAAGAGAAGATCAGAACAAAGAAAAAGAATAACATGGAGAATGATTCGATATTTTTAGAAAGACATGGGGAGGAACTTAGAATAACCAGCCTTTCTTTTCTTCATGTTTCTCTCTAGCGCAAGATCGAGGAAAATTAAGGGTTGAGAAGGGGAAGTAAAGGTTGGAAGCAAAAAAACAAAGGAAAGAGAATGCATCGGCTAGGCTTAGGCGAGAGCCAAGACGACATTATGTTTAAATGTTAAAGTTGGGTTTTATTAAAATGTCATCGTATTATGGTAGAATGGAGCTAGAATAGACTTAGGGGGAGCTTGGTTCATAGAGGGCAATGAGAATGAGAATGAGAATGAATATAGTGAGGAATGAGAATGTATATAATCATTATAACTATGATGGTTGGTTAAGATGAAGGAATGATTACCATTACCATTGATGGTGATTGGTTTGTTAAAAATGTTGAGAAATAAAAATTTGTTAAAATTTTGTTTCATATCAAAATTTAAATATATTTTAAATGATTTTTTTAATTTATGCACTCTAATTATAATGACAAAATGTTTAAAATCAAGTATATTGCGAATTTTCCTTTCCAATAGTTCTTGAAGAAAAAAAATACTCTAGTATTTTTCTTACATCAACATATCATTAGTTACATAATATCTTCAAAATATAGTTTAATCATCCAAAATATTGTGCAATTCATCGACACAACCATAATATCCACCATTCCATTATTATAGTAAAATCAAATAACATAGTTTAATACAATTTACATTTCTCTGATAATGCAAATGATGTTATATTTTAAATAATTAATGAATAATATTTAATTAATTACATTGTAAATAACTAATTAATTAATTATATTTTAATTAATTAATTACATTTTAATTAATTACATCTTAATTATGTTTTAATTAATTAATTATATTTTAATTACCTAATTAGATTTTAATTAGAATTTAATTAATTAATTATATTTTAATTAATTAATTAAATTTCATCTTGATTGATTATTTTAATTAAATATATTTTAATTAATTACATTTTAATTATATTTTAATAAATTATATTTTAATTATATTTAATTAAAAAATTAAAAAATATTAGTGTTGGTAGGAATCAAACCCATTCCTCCCACACATGGAGGGTATGGGCCGTTACTTAAAACTTGGGTATGAAAAAACTATTCAATCAATCATAATAACCAACCAATCTTTACCATTCATTCCATTCCCATTAATTTATTCTCATACCCCTTAACTAAGCACCCCTCCTCCTCCTCCTCCACCTATGACTATTTTTAATTTTTCACCTTCTACTGCAGATGTCCTTAACCCCTTGACTAATTTGCCACCTCCACCGACTTGGAAAAACATATGAATTAAATTGTTATGCTTAATTTAAATAAAAATAAATTTATCGTTACAACTTATAACAATATGAAGTTTAACAAATTAAAGACTGACATTTTTTTTTTCCTTAGTCCAACCCTTCCATCAATCTTCTTTTCGCTAGCTTTCTTTTATAACACAAAACCTCAAATGCTTCATTCAGGTTAGAGGATCTAATCTAGTCAATTTTTATTTATTTTATGAGAATGTCGACCTGGTCATTAGATGATAATGCCATCACTAAAGAAAGTATTAAGCCTTGAATCCTCAGTCATAAATCTACATCCATCTTATATGAAAAACTCAAGTCCTCCTTATCTTTGAAGTCTAAAAGGTGCTTCATCTTCCTTATATAAAGCAACAATGTATTTATCAATAACTCTCTCTATAGTTTGAAAGAATCATACTACCATTCTCAATGACTTCAAATACGTTCCCAGATGATAAAGAGCAATTTTGATGTGTTTGAATACTATGAATATGAGGCTAACCTCTTATGTCTAAAATTAGGTCCACTGTAATGGAATTAGAACATGGTTTGACTCTAGTTTATGGGCTTCCTCTCATTAGATCGACAAAACTAAATGTTGAGTATTTTCTAGAGTTTGGACTCTGACAATCAAACTAATAAATTTAGAAAGAGAAAATATAATATTATAAAGAGTGTGTATTTGAGAATGATCTCATTCTTGAAAATATTAACTACTTGCGTAGTGACTTGATGATATATAGGTTAATGCCACTTATCTCCATCTAATCAAATAATGAGATATCCTTAGCTTATTGTGCCATCCACTAGGCTTGTAGTGAAGAATTTGAAATAAATGTCCTAAGGATGGGAAATCAATCCACATGTAATGCATCTTTTGAATTATATTTGGCACAAGTAGTCTTTTCTTGGGTTATGAGACATTTGGTGAAAAATAAGGTCTTAAGTTGTAAGAACAATATGTCCCATATCACAAGTAATATTGTATGCCCACTTTCTATGAATACCACTATCCTTTATGTTTGTGCACTTATTTTGCATTTTGCTTTAATTTATGTATGAGATCTTGAGCAATCTAGCCCAAAAACAATTGTCATTCAGTGCAAGCCTATCATTTTCATGTGGTATGATTCTGTTAGTTTTCTTTCTTTGAAGATAATGCTTGCATATAGACGTTCACTGAGTGGTGAAAGCTTTAATACCAAGTTTAAGAGTAAATATAACATTGAATCAAGGCTAGTTTAAGATGTAAATTTGTATTCATAGATGATAAAGAGCCTAATAGTAATGGTGAAATAATAGCAGCTCTTGATTTTGTACCTCATCTTATGAAAGACTTTAAGGTTGAAAAGTATGCTTTTATGTTTGTAATAAATCTAAAAAAGTGAGGTTAGATTATCATGGTCCCTTGCCTATAAGAATTAGAAAACCATAAACCCATAAAAGGTCATGTTTTTAATAAACTCGATGTTAGACTTAATATGGATATAAGGGAAGTTAAACCTCCCAAAGGTACATATGATTATAAGAGAGTTTGAATTCTTCTCTTCGGAAAATGACAATGAGTGTTATTTCAAGCCTGTATTTAGGGATGTTAACCTTCACTTTGACATAGGGTTTAGGTTTCACTGGAAAGTTGTTTTTGGAGGTTAGAGTTTCAAATGAATAAAATCACAAATTTTTATCTATTAACAATTACAAATCTACTGTGTTTGTATATTATTCGTAATTTCTTACTATTGGAATGGATATACAATGCATAGTTACAAAGAGAAACTAGCCTTTAAAGGCAGGTTCGTTGAGTAAAGAAATATAAAAAGTGCAACAAAAATAATGAAGGTCACGACAATTCCAAGTTAACTAAAGGAAGCTTTAGACAAAAGAAGATAACAAATATGTTGGCCAAAATCTAACATAATGCCAAATGTGATTCATCTTAAGTATGACATTGTGGAGCCTCTACCATGTGTGGTTGTAACTCCACATGATGACAAGGGTGAAGCTCCTCTATTTGAGGAAGTTTTGTTTTCTTTGGAGATTGTGTGTTTGGTTTAAATTATAATTTTTATAAATAAAGTCAATTCTTTATCAAGTCAATCCTTCGTAAACTTCAATATCAAGCCAATTCTTCATAAACTTCAACTATAATATCTGTATTAGGCCTAAATTCATTATTTTGGGGTATGCACTACTCTTTAGTCAAGAGTGGAGTAAGGTGTTACAAGTGGGGGCAGCTCCACCCCTGCTCTAAATACCTCAACTTAATGTGTGTCGGAATAAAAACAATATACAATAGACTTATTTTTATGAATACATTATTTATTTAAAATATTAAATTAAAATTAAAATTTGACTAATTTTGATAATATTCTAAATTAGTGCTCAAAAATTGAATAGGACTATTAATTATTAGTTTTCAAATAATAATTATGTTAATTTGATTAAAATTTTTGACTCAATTATGTCTTTAATTAGTGATTCCAGTTTAGTCTTTTGTTAAAAAAAAAAAATCGACTTAGGAAAGAATAAGATATGGACTAGTAAAACTTGGAGCTTTGATTTACCTAGGCACTGGAACAAAATAAGAACGCTTGAATTTATCGAACATCATCTGCAACACAGCCCTGTTTTCTTTTGTTGGGGTTATTGACTACAAGAGAATATACCAAAGTTTGTGCTTCATAGACACAAAAAATCCATTTGTGCATCTGATAATATCCTAGAACACAAGCGTTCATATCTTTGTTTTCCAAACCTGTGTCCTTGATTTAAGTCGTGCAAGAACCGCGTTGCAAAGGATACATATATTCCATAGTAACAGCTGGATTATTTTCTGCTGATACTGTCCACAAAATTCAGCTCACATATTCCTTAATTTCAAAGCAGATTACCTTATGATTGGCATCCATCAATTAATGCTTGAAATTCGCTCCATTATCTTTCTACATAATTAAACAGTCAGCTCTTAGAAATAACTTCAAATTTAAGAAAAAGGAAAGGTCTGAATGTTGAAAATTGGAATGAAGCCAAAACTAAAACAGTGAAAAGTACACACATCTTTACTTTATTAAGCAGAAAACGTATGAATACAAATTTTTAACCAAGAGGAAGGGTCAAGCATGCCCTCCAACAAGTACAAATTTCTTTAATACCCGATCTGTACACCAACATATAGAACGGTGCCAAAATGTCAATCTTCAATGAAAGCGTTGAAAAAGACACTTAAAAGATTCTTTCTTGCCATGTACAAAACCCAAAACGAGATACAAATAATCTCCAGGATGTCCTGTTCCTCTGCATAATCAAATCTATCTACAACAAACAACAAATCCTTAGTTATTTACACAACCCTTCTATTTTTCCTTGAACAAGGCCACAGATATACCAGCGAGACTCTTCTTGCTTAATCTCGACCGGTAAGATCTTGGGTGCTTCGGTCCATTTGGTGCTTCAATCTCATCCAACTCGTTTGGATTTTCGAAATCAACCAAACATCTAAATGCTTGAATCTTTTTAGGTGTACTATACTCGAAGTGCAACTTCTTCGCAATCAAAGCCTGTTCCAATAAAGCCAGCGGAGAAAACCTAATCAATTGAAAGACCGAATCGATAAGACATAAACAGTTATCAGCAAGAATAAGATTTAGTGAAACTTACAGCTCCGCTGATGGTTTTAGATAAGAGCATAAGTTGCTTTAAATCGTCGTGACTGACACCGCAGATTACTCTAATCTGCAAGCCAAAAATAGAAACTTGGATCACTAACCGTTCCATATAAGATTCACACAACGAACGAGTCAAGCTGCAAATTGTGGTATACACTAACCAGTACATCTTGAGGAAGGCTTTCGAGATGAGACTTGTTGGCCTTGAACTCATTCTCCAGTGTCATTTTTGCATTCTTGAATGGAATTGTAGGCAATAAATCCACATCATTATTCAAAATCAAAATCCTTTTTCTACCAAAGGACCGTGTGCACCTTACAAATTCTAAACCATTTCTCCCTACTTCTCCACGCTTCAACTTCATTGAACTGTCGACAACGCAAAACAACCAAGAAAGGGATTGACAAGGACAGACGGAACTAACAAGGCTCAAAAAAATCTAAGGAAGGTATTTCTATATATATATATAGAGAGAGAGGGAGAGAGTATATAGATGCTTGTGTTGAAGAAGATGGAAGCAGGAAAGCGTCTTCGAAGTTGGGTATACAAGTGTAAACTTTGAGTTGCAAAGAGATTGAGTTTATTGAATGGTAAAAATAATTGTGAAAATAAATGAAAAGAGCAAATTATGTACGCGGTTTGTTTTTTTTGGGGTTTGGTTTTGGCGGTTAGAAAATAGTAAACAAGCCGTTCGAAGAACGTGGGACACGTGGCGAGATGAGTTGAGGTATGAAGCAACTCCCGCTGGTTGGACTGATGAGTTGACGTGTTGGTGGGATACTTGGTCGGTAGATATATCATATTTGCAGAGTAAGAAGGCTTGAGAGATGGAAAGGTAATGATAACGAACGCGATACATTTGTGGGTGAGACTGGGGATCGGTACGTTAAAGAGCACAATGAATTGATTTGATCGAGCTTACCGCGGTTTGTCTTTCTTAATTCTTATACAATGCACCCACACCCACACCCACACCCACACACACACGTCTCTTCTTCATTTTAATGATCATAAATACTATAGAAACTAACAAAACCATGATCAGATCCAATGTTTTAAAAACTGAACCGGTGACTGAACTAAAAAAGTAACTGATTCAAGAGTCAATGGTTCAACCAAAATTTAACCGTGATCGAACCGATGATTAATAAATATATAAAATTTTATTTTATATATTATATATATAAGATAATTTTTAAACATACTTTTTAATTATTTATCTAACTTAAACCTTCAAACTTTAAAACATACAAGTTTTTTTTTTATAAGTTCATCAACACAACACAAAATAAGATAACAAAATTCACTAGTCATATTTCATCAAAAAGATTAAAAAATATCAGTAATCATAATATTCATTCACCATAGTTATAAAAGTTTTGATTTTTAAAGGAAAAATTTTCATTTTAAATGAACCGGCCGGTTTTTTCTTTCACCGATTCAGCGGTTTTTACCGGTCCGACCGCAAAATAAACGGGTCAATTACTCACAAAAAATAAGGGCTAAATCGGACCGTTTCATGCTCCGGTTCACCGGTTCACCGGTCCAACCGGCCGATTCGGTCCGGTTTTCAAAACACTGATTCAGATCAGTATCTGCTAGTTTTTAAGAGGATGATTTAGCATGTAAATCCAAAATTAACTCACTAGTTGTCTTTTTGTATTATTTAATCTTATTTATTGGAAAAACAAACAAACAGGTACTTGGGTAATTGATAATCAGTCATGCCATGCGTGTTGAGAATAGATAATCAGGCACGTGATACGTCCAACCCCGACGTGTACAAGTGAACTACATTAAATTAACCAACACCAAATCCAATCTTGCTTTACGCAAAGTTGAAGCCAATTAAATGTTAATCGGCCAGGAATATGGAAATTATCCTTGAATCATACCTGTCTGTCCCTTTAAGCACAATAAGGGTTATTGCAATATCTCATCACCCTCCACCGTTCTCCTCTATGGAATCACAAGAGAAAGTCCAGATGCTGGCGCAGTTTTCATTTTCTATACACAAATAATCCAAGGATCAGTACATTATGGCCAGACAAATTACTTGTACATCCAAAATAAAGTCCTATCATGTGCCAACTGCCTCTCCTATCGAGAGAGAGTTGCAAGGAATGGCCTTAGCCTATTGTTCACACTCTTCCCTAATATTGTTTACCAACGCAAGGTATCAGAACGAACTACAGAAAACCCATTTCACACTGTTCTCTCGTTTGAACTTTAAGAAATTCAGCTTTTGCTCTTTGGGAAAGTTAAGAACGATTCTGTCCTTTTTCTTGTTGAAAAAAGAACCTTTGTAAACATCGTAGTATCATGTACCAAAAGAGATTGAAGCAGTATGCAGATTAACTGGTGACATGTACATGTTATCAAGACTGTTGCCATACCACTCAAATGCAAATCTTCATTGCCTTCATCAGGTACTTGGAATCTTCGATGCCCGGATGAGGTGGCAGCCATGGGCAGACATGGATGAAAAGAGAAGCCATTAATAGTATCTGTCTTGCATAGAGATGGGATAAAACCAATGATTAACATAATAACTTATCTTAAATTCTTGCAGAGATATTTCAATTGGCAAGACATGACATATCAATACCTGCTGCAGCCTGAAAGCCAGAAGTCCATTGCCCAGTTTGTAAATCATATAGATGAACCCATCCATCCTATAAGCAAAAATAAAAGCAATCAATTATTTAAGGACAGGCTGTCCACAGAATCTGTTCCTTTTATTCAACATCCAAGAAAATTATCAAACAAGATCCAATAATACCTGGCCGCCAGTGCCCAGATGTCGGCCAAGGGGTTCAATATCAAACATGATCCGCTGGTTGGTTTGCTCAGAGGATCTGTAAAACCTGATGACACAGTTTACAAGTTAAAAAGTAGATAGATGAACGGAGTAACTTTTACCACATGATTCTAATTAACAAACATAAGGAAAAAAAATCATATGCATCAGTTAAACATGAGGTAACATTAAACTATAGAGAAGTAAGCTGATTTTTTCATTTAACTTATTCAATCAACAGGAAGGAAATTAAAGGAGGGCCCATATAGTACTCACTTGTACACAACTTCAACAGTTTGTCGTACATCCCAGCAAAGTATATATGGGTCCTACACAGAACATAAGAGTGCTGTTATTGAATTATTTTCCGTATACTAATTATGAAAATAAGAAACTTCATTTAAGAGGTAGCACGGTGATGTCCATTTTCAGAAGTCCATAACTTAGCTGCATGTAAGTGTGAAAGCTCACCATAAAGCAGAATGTGTAGAAAGCATGTACAGTTAAAGGAGAATGACAGAGAGCATAGGTTGCACGCGTACTTAGTGTGAGGTGTATGTAAGTACTATATTTTGCTGGGTCAAGCATCATATTAGTAACAAGTGATGCTCTATCAAAATGCCAAGTGGAGCAGCATTGCTGCATGTCTCATAAACAATAGCATATGAAATAATAATCAGTAGCAGACTAGGAAAGTAATGAGCGACTACTCATAATGATTTACCTTCCGACCTCCAGTGTAAAGATAGTTTCCATCCTTTGAGAATTGGACCTGAGATTAAACAACAACTTACTTCTGTCCATTGACATATCTGCTTATATTCAGTTAATAACAAATTAAGCTCCCTTACATGTGTAATCCCACCTTCTTGGCCATGTAGAACGTACAAAAGTTCCATGTTATCTTCCCTATATATGGCTGTGTTCCGGCTGTATGACCCAGTAGCTAACAATCCATTATGACTCGGGGAAAAGGCAATAGCAGATATTATTCCTAGAGATGCCAAAAGATTAGAGAATATCATTCATCAACTCATTCACTCTTTGTAAGACGTTCAGGAATTAACGTGCTAAGAACCTGCTTGTCCCTCTTTTTTGTCTTGAAATGTGGAGTACTGTTCAAAATCTCTACCAGGGCGATGTACATCAAATACTCTAATCAATTTATTGTACCCACCAAATATCCTAGCAAAAAGAATTAAACAAGCTAAGGTGAGGTTGAAACCTTGCCTTATTTAGGACAGCAAATGAATTTAACACCAGATACAAACTCTATTTGAGAAGGTTATTAGTGCAAGTCTGCAGAAAAACTGAAATGGTATGCAACTGTTCACACAACCTATATAGAAAAAAAAAAGACCTATTCAAGCATAGGAGATACTTGATAATATAATTTGGAAAGCAAGATAGAAAAGCTAAAAACAGTGTATGAATATTCTGCAGCACACCCACACTGTGCTCAGACTTTCTTATTATATATAGGATATAATATAATACAAGAGGACAAAAGAATCACGATGAAATGATG
>JANQAP020000582.1:2162090-2179024 GCA_026874005.2 Erythroxylum coriaceum
TGAATCGTTTTTCATAAAAATCTATTGCTAGAATCGAATGCAATACGTAATCGTTGTATTCCTGATTCATGTGTAGCGACTAATGGTTCCGAATCATTAGAGATAACATAACATAGGTTAAATAATTTGAGCTTATGTGATTATTACCTAGATTGGTCTATTTTTCTGATTCATAAGGCAGTTGTTCGAATAAACTTAGAGAGCTTATTTTAGGTTTCCTAATAGCTAGGGTTAATTAACGAGCGCTTCGTAATTAACTAGGATCTAAGGAAAATCAGGATTAACAGAGCTTGTTATTAATCTATGACCGATAATTGCTAAGAGAGATAAAAGAACAACAAATCAATGAATTATACTTAATTAGGGTGTAGGCCGAGATTGAATCAAAGAACCAAATCCCTACCAAATTCCCCAATTTTATCATTTTTTGTATGTTTTCTTTAATTTGTTTTCATTAGGTTTATTTTATTTTATTTTCTTATTAAATCCAAAACCCCCATTACCTAAACATTAATTAATTTCATTTCATAAGCTAACTGAACACTCCCTGTGGAATCGACCTAAACTCACCACTGCTACAGTAGTAGTCTAGTTATTTTATTTTGACTAGCGTTACGACGCGCCTGTCAAAAGATTACCATTAATAAATGAGAAGCTAAACAAACAACTTAAACCTATGATATTCTAAAGCAAATTATCTCCCCAAAAGTGTCAGAAGCTCTATAATTCTTATTCTAAATGGAAATAAGCCAAACAAAAATCCAAAAGCAGGTCGATAAGATTGATGGAAATTATGTCTCCAACACAATTTAGAGTGAGTGATGCACTATTTTGCATTTGAAATCACTTTCCAACTTAAATGTTCCTCTTTCTGACACCATATTTGGTAACATTCATGCTCTTGTGCACAACACTAAACCTTGCAAAGGTTGCCTTTTGATTGATGCTTTCTATGCTTATAAGAAATTATCAATGTTAAAAACCGCAAGTGCACGACATAGCTATAACTAATATAGGCAAAAACAAGTCGATCCCACAAGGACTGTAAGTACTAGTAATTACCCTTTTCCTATTATCTAACCATTAATTCAAATTGTAGATTTAATTAAAAATCAATATAAACAATTAAACTAAGATTAAAATAATAATGAAATTAAGTCAAAAGAAATACTTGGAAAAGTCTATATTAAATAAATAGTACCTATATGATGAACATCCTTAAAAATCTTTGAATATTAACCTTTTATCATAAAATTATATTATTGATTATTGGATTAAGAAAATTCCTATCTTATGTTAATATCTTTTTCAAGACTACTAATAACAAATCCATCAATTGATTAACAGAAATTTTTCTAGTTAAAACCCTTAGGATTGCATTATCGATTTATGAATTTCACCATTAGGTTTGAGTACAATCTAGAGGATTTATGTTGACCTATCTCTAGGTTTGTATGTAACTCCTTCCAATTATCGTAGATCTTTTCATACAAGAGGATTTCTTAATCTCGATCATATGAAATTAAATCATGCATTAATATTCTTGATATATTAAAACAAGAATAAAATGCTTAATTGAATCGTAATAAACCAATCAATAAAATTGTATTAATTAAAAAATAAAATCATATTATTATCACAACTTATGATTCATCATACCTAGGTACTAAACAAATTTAGTTCATACTCATAGAAAACAAACCCAAAGGTAAATATGCAGAAGAAATAATAGAAAAAGAAATCATATTTCTAAATCTCTCATTTTTCTTCTAGTGGATCTTTTTATAAAACTGGATTGGATTTTGTTATCTGTCTTTAAGTTTTTCTCATCCCTTGATTAGAACTATCACCTCTCTATATGTCTCACAACTCAAAATAGCTTAAAAACTCAACTCCTCCTATTTATTATCCGTTCACGTCCTTTTCTATTAAAAACGTAGGGTTTCTAGGTTATAGATAGTTAACTTATACGGGCATGTACGCGATTGTGTACCTAAAAAAAAACCTAAATTTGGGTTTTACATGGGCACAAAGACTTACACGGGTAACATGCACGGGCGTGTAGCTTCATATGACTATAACCTAAATTCTTCAATCCTCACACGTTTATAAAGACTTACACAGTCACTACACATGGTTGTGTAGGTTTTAATTGCTTCAAATCATCGTTCCATATCATAATTTCATTTGAATTCTTCTCCTTTTGATCTAAGAAGGCAGTTATCACCTATAAATGCACTTGAAACGAATTAAGTACAAAAATACTATAAACTACTAAATAACAAGCAAATTACATTAAATATGGGTATATAATTATAGTTAAATAAGCATTTATCAAATATCGCCACTAAGCTTTTGCTTGTCCTCAAGCAAATCATAATCTAAATTATCAATCTTACAAACATTCATCCCTTATTAACCTCAAATTGTCTACTTATACTCTAAATTATCATCTCATATTAATCAAATTAACATACAATTAGAATCAAGTTATCCTAGAACTAACCTTCATAAGCCAATATCAATAATAATCACATTGATAATCTTTTTGAAATCAAAAGCACAAATATTTACATCAAGATTTCTCTCAATTCACTCAAGTGTTTTGGCATAAAGTGTAAGAACTCTCAAATCAATACATAGCATAACTCTTAACCATATGCTTATATGATATTATTATATCTCCACCACTTATAAGTAAACTAGAAATAAAAATCAAAATGTCTTAATATAAGGTTTTAATGGGGCTTATGTAAGGTATGATTGGGATAATAAAAAGGGTGATAAAATTGAAGAAAATTTATAAAATCAAAATTGTAAGAATTATAAGAAACTTATTCTTCACAATATATAGGTCTTTCACATTATAAATCCATTGGTACCATAACTTCAACACTTTTTTTCACAATAAATCATGTACCAACAATTAAAGAAATATTGGATCTTTTCAAATTTTAAGTTTCAAATAATTAAGTAATGTAAATAACCTTCAAGTTTCAAATTAATACACAAGCTTCAAGAAAGATAAGATAAAGGTTAATACTGGGGTTATAATCAATGAAAAGGCTAAATAAATGTTGAATCTAAGTGCCTTTATCAATTTATTGCTTCTAATTTAACAAATGTGGTCTCAATATGTCTAATGAAAGCAAGTTTTAGAATTATTCAACTATGCATATTAAGACACATGAAAGAATAAAAGAGCTTAAATATTGATGTATTTGCTCTTAGGCTCAAAAGCTCACAAAAATGGATCTTATGTGTGTAAATAATATGCAATCTCATTCAAATTAATTATCTCAATGATTGCTAAACATATGACCTATTAAAGCATTCTATTCTAACTTTGATCCCTTTTCATACTTCATTTCAATAATAAATAATGATTTCAAGTATTTATGGACAGATTTCAACTAATTCAGGATATTAGTGAATAAAATTTAAAAACAAAGATTATAATAATCTTAAGAAAATTATAATCCCCTTCCCCACACTTAAATTTGTAAGTTGTTCCCAATGTACACAATATAAGCACTAATACATAAAAAAAGAAGAAAAGGTGGAATTTGGTACTTTCCTGAGTAACAAAAATTTCATAATTCTGATTTTGAGGAATTTGGTAATGTCCATCTGATATGAGATACAAACATCCTCGCAACATATACATAAAAAAGGATAAAAAGATAAAAGAAAATAAAAATAACAATAAAGAAACAAAATATGAAATATGAAAATAAAAATAACATCAAATAAAATTGCACTAATGTTTAGACACAATAAATAACAAGGGAGAAAAATAAGAAAAATACATAAATAAAGAGCAAAAGAAAAGATGAAACCAAAATACTTCAACCTATCCAATAATGAAGGGTCATTGGGTCATATATCCTCAAAAGGTGGAGGAGCTACTACTGATGTACTTGCTCCAGATGATGGAGGTTGAAAAATTATGCCTTGATGGCTCTTTATCTGCAATAGTAGATCCCCCATCCAATTAACAAAGGTCTCGAGCTATCATATCCACTCCACGATCTCCGCCTGCTGTACCCGAATAGTTCGTTGAGTACCCATGATCTGCCCTATATGTCTCTCCAGCCGAGCTATCTTCAGCTGGTCTTGGTGTGATGTATACACCATGGGTACCTCTATACTATCCTCCTCTTGTGCAATCCCTCTTATCTGGGATGGCAGTGAATGTGGCTATGGTGGCTGCTCTAAGTGTGTGGCTCCTCTCTAACTCCTCCCAATGCTGTTAGTTCAATGGGAACTCCAATTAAGAGGTAGATATCACCCATATGTCCCCGTTGTCTGTGTATCATATGCATATGTTTCATCACCTAAAGGTTTAGTTTTGCCTTAGTACCCATCAGTTGCATCGATGGTAATATATCAAAGAACCCCATCCATCATGCAAGCCTCATCATATAAGGCCTGACACAGATCATGCTCTACTCGCTTTGATGCCTGGGAAATTGGTCTAGGGCATACCCCAGGTGAATTTGCTTCCTCTTGCTCATGCTCCACAGATCAAACATGTCCAAATTCCTGACGACTCCCCAACTATCACCTTAACTGCGCAACGTATAACTCAGAATACTATGTATATGTCTAAGTATAGGTTGTCGGACTTCGAATGCGTTGGATTTACTAGGGATGTAGTTTTTCCTCGTGCTAATTGTACGTTAAAAGTGTTGAGGGGATAATCCATACGAAAAGTCTATTCGTAGTGTGATGTTCTCCTAGTCCTAAAGACCCATTATGATGGAGAATTTTGAATAGCTCATCCGAACCATATCCCCCATCATCCATAATTGGATCTTGTTTGGACGATTCACATTGTAGCCACCTCTTTACACGAAGAATATGGAGAGCACCTTGAGCATCAGCTCCCAATATAAAGGCTTCATGATCTCGAAGAATTGGGACCACGCATCATCGTTAACAAAGTTTCGAACTCACTGGCCTAAACCATCTGCTTCAACACCTCCCAATCAATGAATCTGCCAGTCCCAAACAATTTATCCTTGACTGGCAGATTCATTGACTGGGAGGTGTTGAAGCAGATGGTTATTTGGGGAAAAGGGTATTTTTGTAATCTACAAATTATTTTCCCACATTTATGTAAGTTTCAGGCATAATGACAAGATCGTGAATCCCAAGAAAGCGACAATGAGGAGAAAGGTCTTCTAGAGATTCGACTAGAGTTTGTAGATAAGCCTACCAACATTTCCCAGCCCTTAAAGTGGCTGCAAATGTTGTTATTCAATGCTGGAGCCCAAAAGGAACAATACTAACGTGGGAAAATAACTTATAGATTACAAAAATGCCCTTTTCTCCACACTTGTTTCTTATGCCCATTAATCTTTTAATAATGAAACCGAACTAGAAAGATGAAAATTAAACAAATAGCAAAATCAGAAACAAATAGTCTAATGTAAATAAATAAAATAAAATAAAATAAAATAAACATTAATGGAATCTTAACTAATAATCTAATTAATAACAAAATTGAAATAAAAAAATATTGTAATTAACAAATAAATCTAATATAATTATCAAATTATAAATTTAACCCTAAAATTGAAATTAAAACCCTTATCTAACAATTAAACAAAATTAGGAAATTAAACATTGATTTTACGTAAAAATAAAAATTGAAATGAAATTAAACAAGAAAACAACTTATATTAACTACAAAAACAACTAATTAATGATAATTTCACGCAAAATATGACAGTTTAACTATTAGTAAGCAAAAATCACACAAAATTGCAATCTATCATCCTTAATTGAAATTTCATCCAATTCACATGCAATTCATCAAATTGAACCAATAATTTATATGGGTATGGATGAAATTCAACTATTAAATCACAATTAATCACAAAAATACGCAAAATTTTAGAGAATCTCAAAATCCTAAATCTAGCATTTTTGGGGCAAAAAATCCCTAAAAATTGTAAAACACCCAATTATTCATGCATAAGTATGAGAAATCAATAAGAATATTATCTTGGGTGTAGCTAATTTGTAAGAAAAATGCAAGAAATGGTTTGGGAGATTGACAGGGGGATGACGGGAGAGAGAGAGAGAGAGAACAGAGAAAGTGAGAAAAATAAGAAATTAGGGCAAATTTAAGGGTTATCGCGCACTTACAAGGTCTATTACACGACCGTGTAGTTGGTCGTGTAGGTCACTGACCTGCAACTTTTTGCATACTTACACGATCTATTAAACGGGCATGTCTCTAACTGTGTGAGTCTACAAAATATGTCTAGAGAGAGTGTAGCTATCTGTAAATGTGTGCAACATGAAAAATAATCGAATAAACTTAAAAATTTTGCACTCAAAGTTATGAACCCTTAACATACATATCCTAACACAATAATTATGCACATTCTCTTCAGGATGCTTAATGTCCTAACCTAAAACACATCAAAACTCAAATAAATCCTATTCTAACATCAAGATAAAAATAAATTGAAATAGAGTTTAAAAACAAAACCTAAACTAATTCATGGGTTGTCTTCTATGTAACGCTTGTTTAACATTGTTAGCTCGATGTACTTTTCATGCTTAAGGCTGCTGATACAAATGAGGTTTTTGTAGTCTTACCATAGGTTCCATGACCTTTAAGTAAACTATCTTTGGTCTCTTACTGCCATACTTTTATTTTGGTTTATTGCTTTGAACTTGCACAAGCTTTGGTGCTCATATAAAGGTTGAGTCCTATAAATTATTTCAAAATGACTCATTACAAAACTCACTAGATTTAATGACATCAATTTGTTTAAGAGCAGGATTAATAACATTAGACACTTTGAAAACAAAGTCTTCATACCCTACCCTTAATTTTAACTTGCGTTTGTCAACATCTATTATTGACTTAGCACTCGCTAGAAAGGATCGACTAAGGACTAGAGGCACTTCTACATCTTTTCTATATCAAGAATCACAAAATCAACTAAGAAGACAAACTTATCAACCTTAATATGAAAATCTTCTATAACTCCCCTAAGATATTTTACATATATATTTTCTATTTGCACACTTATCTTAGTAGGTTTAAGTTCACCTATTCTCAGTTTCTCGAATAATGAATAAGGTATTATATTAATTTTGGCCCTTAGGTTGGCTAAAGCCTTATATATTTTTAAACTACCAGTTTCACAAGGCATAGTAAAACTCCCCGGATCTATAAGCTTCTCTACTATTTTGCTTTTTATAACTTTTGAGCTCCTTTAGCTCAATGTAGTAGTTGATAACTCCTTCAACTTTTCCTTCTTCGATAATAGCTCCTTTAAAAATTTCAAATGTTATAACATCTACAACAAAGCTTCAACAAGCGGTAAGTTATCTTGGAGTTGCTTAAACATTTCAAGGAACTTGCCAAACTATACATCCATTTAATCTTTCTTCACTTTTATAGGATAAGGGATGACATGTCAATATTCCTTGACTTTTTTAAAGTGACCTTCGCCTTCAACTTTATATTGACTCTCAATAGTCTCCTTCTTTTGGAAGCTCTGTTCCACTCTTTAAGGTGATTGCATTACTTGGTCTTTAGGATTTGTTTCAGTTGTACTAGACAGACTCCCCTATAGTCTTTTAGAAACTAATTTAGAGATTTGTTCGACTTGAACTTTTGAGTTATGTTGCCTCCATTTGTTGATGTCTTGCATTAGAATCTTGAGCAATCTTTAACATCATCTCCTCTAAAGTAGGCTTTTTAGTTTAAGGTGCTTATTACTAAAATCCCATTCAAGGTTTGTTCCTTTCTTGGACTGGATTTCCTAAGAAAAATTAAGGTAATTCCTCCATCCCGAGTTGTAAGTGTTACTGTATGGATTGTTTTGCAGTCAGGAGCATTCTTTAGATAATTCACATGTTTGAGCTATACTGCTTAATAGTTTTCACTTAAATGTTCAAACCCGCACACCTCACACTGCATAACTTGGTTTTGTGGATTCATCGTCAATCTATCCATTTTTTTGCTAAGCACTTCCACCTGATTTGCCAATTGTGCCACTGTGTCCACTTTATAGACTCTCCTTGGCTTATTATTCTTGCTCTAAAAAAGCACTACTAGTAGTTGTTTATTACCATGTCCTCAATAAGGTCTTGTCTGCTTTTAGTGCCTTTTTATTGAGAGTACTTTCAACCATTGCATCGATTAACTGCCTTGTGTTATGATTCAACCTATTATAAAAAGCTTGGATCTGCATCCAAAGCGGTAAACTATGACATGGGCATCTTCTCATCATCTCCTTGAACTGCTCCTATGTATCATATAATGATTCAGAATTAGCCTGTGAGTAAGAGGAGATATCGTTCCTCAATTTTGTAGTTATAACTGGTGGAAAGTATTGCAATAAAATATCTTCTACCACTTGATCCCATATAGTCAGTGATGATCGTGGCATTGAATTCAACCATTACTTAGCCTTTTCCCTTAAAGAAAACGAGAATAACCACAGTCTTATCACATCATTGTTTGCTCAATTTATCTTAAAAGTGTCATAAATCTCTAGAAAATTTGAGATTTATGTATTTGGGTCTTCATCTCATAGTCCATCAAATTGGACAAACTATTGTACAATTCTAGGCTTGATCTTAAAATTATTGTTGTTCACAGTCGGTTTAATAATACTGGACTGTGCTCTCTTTAAGTCAATCAAGTATAGTCAAACACTGTCCTCGGTTAGTCTACCATTGCTTTTGACTCTTCAGTATCAACTTGACCTCCCAAGTTCTCTATTTGACGATCTAGTTTGAACTGTTAGTTGTGTTCTACATATATTTTTATGAGTTGTTCTCTCGATTTTTGGATTTCTCTACTAAGCTTGCTAGATTACTCTGCGCCATAAACTAACCAAAAGTTAACGATTTATAAGAAAAAGAAAACTAATGAGTCAATCAAATAAAATAAAGTAAAAATAAATAAAACGAAATAAAATAAAAATGACTAGATTAATAAAAGCTAGGTTTTCTTAATATTACTAGTCCCCTACAATGATGCCAAAAACTTAATTAATGCTTTATATGCTTATGAAAAATTATCAATGATAAAAACCACAATTGTACGATATAGTTGTAGCTAGCACAAGCAAGTACGGGCCGATCCCACGAGGACTGTATGTGCTAGTAATAACTCTTTTTCTATTATCTAACATTTGATTTAGAATTTGAATTTAATTAAAAATCAAACTAAACAAATAAACTCAGATTAAAACAACAATGAACGTAATACATAAGAAAAATGCTTAGAAAAGTCTATATCAAATAAGTAGTACCTGGGTGATGAATCCTTAAATATTAACCTTTTATCATGCAATTATATTATTAATTATTGGATCGTGAAAATTCTTATTTTATGTTAATATCTTTCTCAAGACTACTAACAACTAATTAATTAGTTGATTAATAAAAATCTTTCTAGTTAAAAAACTCTAGGATTGCATTATCGATTTATGAATTTCACTATTATGTTTGATCATAATCTAGAGAATTTATGTTGACCTATCTCTAGGTTTGTATGTAAATCCTTCCAATTATGGTAAATTTATTCATACAAGAGGATTTGTCAATCTCAATCATATGAAATTAAATAATACACTAATATTCCCAATATATTAGAACACGAATAAAACATATAATTGAATCTCAATAAACCAATCAATAAAATTGCATTAAATAAAAAATCAAATCATATTGTTATCACAATTTAGAGTTCATCATACCTAGGCACTAAAAAAATTTAGTTCCTACTTATAACAAACAAAACCAAAGATAAATATGTAAAAGAACTAATAAAAAACAAAAAAATCATTTTTTTTCTTCTAATGGATCTTCTTACAAAATAAGGAAATACAAATTATTGACTTTAGGTGCTTAGTAAATAAATAAATACGCATCATGAAAAGACATAAGAACTCAATTATTACTCGATGTCCACTCCAAAAAAAAGTTTCTCTTGTAAATAAATGATATTCCAAAGCAAAGGAAATAAAGGAATCAATCAATGAGATATGCAACACTAAAGTGCCGTTTGGTTCTACTTTTGTTTTCAGTTTTCAGTTTTCGTTTTCAGTTTTTTGTTTTTATTTTTTAAATAAAAACAAAAACATGTTTGATTGTCAATGTTAATGTAGTATATTTTTATCACTGATAATAATTAAATATTAGATAAAACTTAAAGATAAATGATTTTTAATTAAATAAATTTATTTAATCTCTTATATAATATTTATTAACAAACTATTAATAAAATTATGTTATTTTAATAAAATAAATAATTTATAAATTAAAATTTTATTTATAAATTAATATTTATTTGAAATATATTTTAATTATTAAATCAAAATTTATTTGAATATTTATATATTTTAATTTTAGTAATATTTATTAATAATTATTAAAATTTAATTAAATATAATTTAATTATAAAAATAAAATAAAATTAAATAATTCATATTTTTATTGATAATTAATTTTAATATATTAAATATATAATGTTGAATTAAATTATTTATTTTTTATTAATAATTAAATAATTAAATAATATATATTTAAATGATAGTAAATCGGATTATGAAAAAAACAAAAATAAGAAACAAAAACTACTTTTTATGATTTTCATAATTTTTAAAAATTGGAAGAAACTAAAACTAAAAACAGAAACTAAAAACTCAAACAAACAAATTTTTTTTATTGAATTTGAAAACAAAAATTAAAAATCAAAAATAAAAATAGAAACAAAAAAGAAACAACACTTCCGCAAAAAGGGCTTTAAGCAATGATTGTAACAATTTGAAAAATATGTGGTTAAAAATTAATATAACGTAATAAATTTTAAAATATTATTTTTAATAATATTAAAAAGTAACAACAATAATAATAATTTATTTCTATATAAGAAAAGACAATAAGATTAAAGAAATGGTTGAAATAAATGTTTATATATGAAACATTTAGAATTGTTTTTTATGATTTTAGTCATCTATTCTGTAAAGGTTATTTACTAATGTTATATATTTATTTATATAGATATTTACTAATGATATTAAGCAAACCATCGATTTGGGTTCTTGGCTCTGTTTGCTAGTATGTTGTTAGTAAATGGCAGAAGTTGGAACTCCACCTGAATCCCAATCCCTCCTCTGATCAATGGAAACTACACTGCCTTCTAAGGTTTCAGAATTTTGTTATCGGGTAGAACTTGAACATCGACAAGTAGTTAGACCACTGTTTTTAATTCCTCAACTCTCTCAACGCTCTCAAGTTATCGATTCCACTTTGGAGAAGACCCTATGCCTACTCTTTCAAATGAGGCAGCGTAGGAAACTCGATGTCACGGAGGAACAACGAAGACTCAAAATTTGAATTCTCATGTCTATCAGATGACGAGATAAGTCAGTCTCTCTCTGTATGTTATTCCATCATCATCCAATTCTTTTCTTAATTTTCATAAATCTAGGGTTTCAACCTTTTCTTTTGTTTTTTATTGAAACTATCTTATTTCCATTAGTCAAATTGAGCATTTTCTTAATTTCCATAAATCAAGGGTTTTTGTTTCCGTTTATTTTTTGTTTAATTAACTTGTCTTAATAGGGTTTGTCAATTTGTGACTTTTCTTAATATTTATAAATCGAGTGGTTTCTGTTTTTCTCATGTTTGTTTTACTTGTTAGACTTGTCTTAATCAGGTCTGTCAATTTGGGGCTTTTTCTTAATCTTTATAAATTTAAAGTTTACGTGTTTTTTTTCCCTTTTCCTTCTCTGTTTGTAATTCTTTTAATTTGGTTTGTCAATTTTGGAGAATGTTGTCAGTGCCTTTTGAATTAAAGTCTCTTTTAAAAATTTCTTAGCTATAAATATGTAATGTTTGTCTCCTGTTATTTGATTCCTCAATTTTCTTTGTGGTATGATTCTTGCATTTTGTATTGGTCACAATAATGCTCGTCTTCACATGTAGCATTGTTAAGGCGTGTTTACTTTTAATATGTTAGTCTTACTCTTGTGCATATTCTGGAAACAGAAAAATAGTTATACCTATGGCCGCAAAGTTTTTAGTTTTCATAGCTTAGTCCACATTCTTGATACTTACGCTTTAGATTAATCATCTAGTTGCTAATAGGTGTAGTTTATACTATGTTTTATTAGGTGTTTTAGTGTGTTTTTAGGTGTTTTAGTGTGTTTTTAGGTGTTTATTAGATAACTATTGTATTATAGGCTTATAATTGTGTTAATGTAAGTTTTTGTATGAATTCTAACTGTTTTTTTGGTTTAAAGTAAGAATTAGATCTTAATTTTATATTTCATGAGGTGTTTGATGTGTTTGTGAGTGTATGGAAACAAGAAATTGAAAAAAGGAGAAGAATTCGGATGAAAACATGACACAAAACAAATATTCAAAGCACAGAAGAGATGCAAGGCCGTGCATCATCCCGTGCACGTCTCTTAGGCCATGCAAATTTGCAATTTTTAGCAATTTTGGTGATGCACGGTTAGATGCAAGGTAGTGCATCAGACTGTGCATCTGCTAGACATCAATTCCAACGAATTTCAACTTTTCTAGCACTCAAGTTTCTTCAGTCTTTTGTCATTTTAAGGCAATTTTTGGAACTAACTTAAGTGGGGAAACCCTAGAAGCAACCCTAGGACCCAATTTAAGAATGTGAAAGACACAAAAAGAACCGCCATCTTACGAAAGTGGATCAAACAAGGGAAAGAAAAAAGAATGTCCAGAATTCCAACTTTCCAGATCAAGCTCCAAACTGAGTTTTTCTTTCTTTCCTTTAGCTATTTTCATCCAACTTGATATGTAAACTAAATTCTCATATGTTATTGCATTTATGATTGTATAATTTCCAGATTAGGGTTTATTCTAAATTTATTTTATGAACTTGATTATTATTGATTCAATACATATTTTGGTGTTGTGATAATTGTGTATTTCATAGTTGGACAATAAATCAAGAGAGTGATTCAAAAGTAATCTGATTAAATTGCGCAACGAGATTTGGTAGTTTAATAAATTATGCAATTATCAAATCAACTATCATTCAAAGAGAGATCTTGTATAAGAACTTGATTATCCAATAGATAACGTCAGATCTAGTTGAAAACGCTAGGAAGGTTTTGTGAATCGAGAGGTTGCGAAATCTGGAATTTTCGGATTCAATTAGGGTTAATTGGTTAGGTCTTGAGAGAGAGTAATCAATCCCTTAAGAAATCGAGGATCTACACATAATAGGATTAATAATCGTTGAGGGAACAAAATAATGAAAGAATAAATCCTAAGTATTCATCCTTGATCAACCTTACATTAAATTGGCAGCTCACTTATTATTTGTTACTTGCTTGATTTTGTTTAATTGCTTTAATTTCTGTTATTATTTTCAATCATATCATATTTTATTACCTTAGACAAAGTTAGGCTCAATTCGTTTTAGTTAGTTCCTTGTGGGATCGATACCATTCGACGTTACAAATTACGATCCATATATTTGTGGGTATTGGGAGTTTTATTATATATAAAACTTGCTCAACGCTAATCACTGATTAAAGTCATGTGGTACAATATATGATTAGAGTTTATGTAGCTGCTTGACATCTTGTGATTATGTTTATAAATTTGTGGTATGCTGGACCATGTGGTACACTTTGAATCATATATAGCTAAGCAAGTGAACAAGGTTGTCTTACTTTTTCCTATTTTCGTTAGAAGTGCCTAATCATGGTAGTGTACTGTTGAAACTGGGAAATTTTTTTTTATGATGATCTATTTCTGCATGAGATTTGTGAAATAATATTTCTATACTATTGCAAGTAAACAACACAAGGTGAGTATTTCTAGCTTGTGAAAATTATTTTCATTGATTTCAAGATCTCCCGGCTGGTTGCTTCAGGTTTGTTCTACCATGAAACTATATTGGGAGATTGGTTTTTATGATGTTTTTGGTTGGCTTTCCTATATTGTTAAATTTTACGACTGGGGTTTAGTAGGTGCAATATTCCTAATTTTGTAATGGAAAATAACTAGTATGGACTGATATAACTGTTATTCTTGGAAAAAGAATGACAAGCTAAATTTTTTTTCTTTGTACGGATTTGAAGTTAGCACTGAGGAGGCTGAAATGATATCCCCATATGCAGTCAGGAATATCAACTTTGTTGTTTAGTTTTGTGCAGCAAAATGGATCCTATTGGTCTATATCCATGGTTTATGGGCTTACTTTTGTATTTATTAAGTATTTATCTATTTTATGTTTCTTTTGCTCTTCGCATACAAGTACATAGACATGTATATTCCTTATACATCTTCTATTCTCTTGTCAGAGTTCACACAACCCCAAAGTACGTCATCAGACAAGAGTTATCAAAAAAACAAACATCTATAACTTTGGAGTACTTGTGCTTGAAATCATTAGCTTATAAAAGGAGAGTTGTCTAAAAAAGCAAACCTCAAGGTAGAATCATACAAGAATTTTACGTTTGGGCCTCGACATGTAAAGGTACCTTATCTTTATTCATTCTTTTATATATAACCTCAATGCTTTTAGTTTACGATTGGCTCTAGCTACACCAGGGTACATATCTTTTGTACTCCCTAGCATTTCTTTATGTTTTCTTTAGTATAATATCTTTATATTAACATCTAAACTATAATTGAGGAGGAGATTTTTAAAGAATTTTTCAAAAATATTCTATTCTTCCAAATCATACATATTAACATGAAGAATATTAGTTGAAAAATTTCTTAAATTTAATGTTGTTCATCTTATTGTCTTTTGCACTGAGATCAATTGCAAATTATTTTTCCTTATTTTTTTATTTGTAAATATATTGCACCTAATATGGTGAAAATTTTATACATTCTGACTTTTTTTTATAAAAAGAATTGAAAACTACATTAATTTGTCTTTATTAAATGGACGTTATAATAAAGTAGTTAGTAGTTCCTTATTTAAATATATAATATCCTTGTGGATTAAGTGGCCACACTCCTACTTTCTCAAAGGAAGATGTATATGGGAGATTGAGGAAAGTCCTTCTCACTCTTACTTCTTGAACCAGTTACTTCATTTGAGGAACTTAGTCCAAGAAGATGTTTCCTGTAAAATTGGTAATGAGAGATTAATCACTCTATGGTTTGACAATTGGTCTGGTCAGGGCTCACTTATCCATCTCCAAGTCACAACTATGAACTTCCTCACCTTTTCCTTTCAGACTAAGTTTAGTTTCTTCATTAATGGTAATTCCTGGCTGTTCGCTAACATTCTCAGGCATTTACAACCATAATATCTCCCAGATCCATCTAGAGTTGATACTTTTTATTGGAAGGACCAACCAACTTCCAAGTTGTCGAATAGACTCATTAAGGACTTAATCAGACAGAGGAATCCTGAGGTTTAGTGGCACAAAATCATTTGGCACCAAGCTTTACCCCCAAAGTTTGCTTTCTTCTTTGGCTCATCACTAGAAATAAACTAAATACAACTGATAGACTCACGTATCTACAAATAAATAGTTACCGCCCTATATGTTCTGTACATAAAGAATCTAGGGATCACGTGTTCTTCATGTGTTTAGTGGCTAATGATATTTGGGAACAGGTGAAGCAGAAATGCCTTTAGATTGTTTCATAAAATTCCATAACTAGTATTATTCACTGGTTAGCCACACAAAATTCTATTCCTAAGATTGAGAAATAGATATAGAAATAGTAACGGGTCTTAATGTGCAAATAGTCTGGAAAGAAAGGAATGTTAGAAGGTTTCAGACTAGGTATAAATCAATTGCAGAACTTATCACAGAAGTTATCAATGGGACAAGAGAAATCATTTTTCTGAAGAATCTTTTATCGGATTGTAGAACCAGTATACTACTTTCTTTGAAAATCTAAGTAAGGTTTTACATTCTTGAGGCAAATACGGGCGTAAAGAAAATCTCTTGCCCGAACAACAATCAAGCTTTGCATGGAGTGGTTGAGTTATCATCCAGGGAGGTTTCGAATCTCTTCCTGATGGACTAGTGTTGTGGTGTAATCTCCATTGTATCTCTAAGGAATTTTTTGAAAGTGAAAGATGACTAAATTTCAAACCTACGTAATCGTACAGTTAAGAAGTGACTAAACTCTCATCTGTTGAGTGTCAAGACAATGCATACCCATCGGAGACAATCGAGAGGATGGACAACCTAATTAAGTTCTCCTTTCTGTAGGATTAGAAAGATCGATTTATGGTTACCATTTGTGGAATGTTGATTTTTTCAATGGTGCTTTTTGGGTCTACTGGTGAAAACTCTATCGTTTTAGGATGGGTATCCTTTGTAAAAAAAATGTACTGTAAACATATTTATATATTCAATTAACTCCGTTTTATTTTTAACAAAACATGTTTATGAGCATAGGTTTTTTAAATAATTATAATCTCCTTGGTTTTTTTTCCAAAATGGTGATGACTAAAAGTGGATAAGGAAGTACTTTATGAAGGATTTTGAAGTGTCGATCAATGTTACGAATACCGTACCGGATTTGGTACCGGATTGAGTTCTGGTACGGTATTATACTGGTACTGGTTAATACCGGATACCGTTTCGGGTAATTTTTTAAATTTATAAAATAGTCCTTGAATTTTTTTAAAAATTACAAAATAGTCCATTGTCATATTATACAGTTATACTGTATATTTTTAACAATGTCTCCAAAAATCAAAATAATAAATAATAATCACAATTAATATGAAATAACAATAATTTTAACATATTTCATATATAAATAATTACCACAATTTATATGAAAAAAGACAATCATTATTATACAAATATAAAATTATGAACAATATAAAATGTTTAGAATATTACAATTTAATTTAATTTATAAAATTAATTTAATAATTATTAATAAATATAATTAAATTTAAAATTATTTTT
>JANQAP020000582.1:2179124-2194183 GCA_026874005.2 Erythroxylum coriaceum
AAAACACCAAAACACAAGCATGAACTTCTCCACATTTCTCATTTATTAGTTCTAGTCTTCTAAGAACAGTTCGGGGTTTCTCATTTATTAGTTCTAGTCTTCTAAGAGCAGTTCGGGGTCCAATAGAAGTGCTATGCTTACCCAACTAAAAATAACAATGAATAGTTATAAGATCTGAATCTAAATCATTTGGATAGTCTATGTGTCCCTTTTGAATCACCGTTTAGTCGCTACATAAACCATAAACCCAAAATATTAGAGTTGCTTAAGTCCACTTAATAGATCTCCTAGAAAACCCCTACATTCGGTTCAATGCTCCACTTCGCTTCAAAGAGAATCTTAAGACAGGTGCCGGTAGTGAGAGAGTTGGCACTACCGATGCTCCTTCCCTTCTGCTCACGTTTGTATACGAGAAGGTTGTAGACCATTTCAATAACCCCCACAACATCGGCTCCTTCAATAAGAATGACCCTAATATTGGCACGAGGCTCGTCACAGCACTTGCCTGTGGCGATGTTATGAAGTTGGAAATCAAGGTCGATGAGAAGAACTATGAGATTGTCGATGCTCGTTTTAAGACCTTTCAAGAGATACGTGGAGATTGGAAGGGTGGCACTTGTCAATTATTTAATTTATTTAATTTTCTTATTTTTATGCAAAAAAGGTACAACTGAGATTATTGTTTTTGATCGATTAAGAGAGAGAGAGGGAGAGAAAGAGTAGTTATTTATGACGATTATATTTTCTATTAAAATCATGACAAGCTTGAGAAATTATTTTTCCTCGTTCTTTTAGTTTAATGCGAATCAATGTTCTTGATGTTCTTCTGTGTCTGCATTTCTTCGGGCATAACATTTATGGGCTTCCATAGACTATTGATGATCATTTTTGCATTATACGATTGTAGTCTGAAGTCCGTTAAACTCTGTGAGTTTCCCTCTTTTAATGCAACAAGCTTTGGTTGATGCTCCTGATATGGAAAGGAGTCAGATGAATTTGAAGTGGCTTTCAATTACTGATATCAAGATTACATCAATAGGGTTCCTAAGAAAAAGAACCTCATTGCAGTGATGGAGAAAAAAGTCAAAATTTAGTTGAAGCAAATAAACGTGCAAGTGATATAGACGATGGAGTTGCAAAAATTACTGTAATAAATATAATTATCTTGGATATTAAAGTTTTCAATTTTATATAATGAAAATTAGAATTTTGTACATTTAGATCATTTTTGTATATTTTTATATATGCTAATAATTTGTATTTGCTTGTGTGATATATCTTGGTACTAAAAATTTGTATCATTTGTGACAACTTCTATTTTATAGCTACCAATGTAAAAAATTTTATAGATTAAGCAATTAAATTGTTAAATTTAATAATATTATTTATGACAAACACGAACACATCAGTGATAAATTTATTGTAAGATATAATCTTTATTTAGTGACAACATAATTGTAACATATAACTTCCATACTTGTGACGAAATCTATTAGGTAATATGGTCACTGATGCAAATTTTTTTACCACTAATGCAATTTCATTGTTGAATTAATAGTTTTATTATAACAGTAATAAACACATTACTTACAATATTTTTTATAAGAATAAATTTTCATTTTTATGACAAGATAATGTTGACACTTTTTTCCTTAAAATATTAGTAACTAAGAAGTAATGGACACTAATAAAAAAAGCATAAGTAATAAATATTTTGTCACCATTTTTAATTATTTTAGTGGCTATGATGTTGTCATAACAAATTGAAGTACTATTATAGCTTTATTTGGCACTGTTTTATATTCTTTATGTCGACAAACTTGTCATAAATATGTAAAGTTATTGTGATCATATAGTGTTGTCACACATTCCATTGTTTTTATTGTCGTTACTTTTTTTATAATAAAATTAAGTGCTATTATGACTTTATTTATCACTACTTTATATTATTTGTGTCGATAAACATGTGTGACTATGTAGTGTTGTCACACATTCCATATCTTTTAGTATCGATACTTTTTTCACAAAAGTGTTTCATAATTGTGAACATTTTCTTAAATTATTCACTATTTTAATAATGACGGATGTATTTGTGATGATTTCAAAAAATTAGACACTATTAATAGTAGTGATTAATATTACTGCTTTTAGTGACAACTTTTGCTTTCACTAAAAATATAATTTCTTGTAGTGTTCGATGCTCCTTTAAAGGTAGAGTCTTGCAAAAATTTTGAAAATGAAGCATTACAAGACTCACTAGCTTTAATGACATCAATTTGTGCAAGAGTAGGATTAATGACATTAGACACTTTAAAAGCAACCTCTTCATCCCCACCCTTAATTTTAACTTGGCTTTGTCAACATCTATTATTAACTTAGCAATTGCCAAAAAAGGGTCGACCAAAGACTAGAGACACTTTTGCATCTTCCTTTATATCAAGAATTATGAAATCAACTAGGAAGACAAACTTATCAACCTTAATATGAACATCTTTTATAACTCTTCTAGGATATTTTACAGATCTATTTACTATTTGCACACTTATCCTAGTAGGATTAAGTTCACCTATTCCCAGTTTCTTTAACAATGAATAAGGCATCATATTAATTCCGACCCCTAGGTTAGCTAAAGCCTTATCTATTTTTAAACTACCAATTTCAGAAGGGATAATAAAACTCCCTGGATCTGTAAACTTCTCTGGTCGTTTGCTTTTCAAAACTTCTAAGCTTCTTCCGCTTAGTGTAGCAGTTGATAACTCCTCCAATTTTCCCTTGTTAGATAGTAGCTCCTTCAAAAGTTCATCGATATTCCCTAAATTCTCTAAGGTGGCCTTCACTTTCGGCTTTACATTAACTCTCAGTAGTCTCCTTCTTCTTTTCTCCTTCTTCTTTTTGGTTCTCTATTCCACTCTTTAGGGATAATTGCCATTACCTGTTCTTTAGGATTTGTTTTAATTATATTAGGCAGATTCCCCTGTGATCTTTCAGAAACCAACTTAGTGATTTGACCGATTTGAACTTCCAAGTTACTTATAGAAGCCTCTGTTCATTGAAGTCTTACGTCAGAATCTTAAATAGTCTTTAACATAATCTCCTCTAGAGTAAGCTTCTTAGCTTGAGGTGCTTATTGCTAAAATCTTGGTAGAGGCTTCTTCTTTGCTTGGCCTTGATTTCCTTAAGAGAATATGGTGTGATTCCTTCATCCCAGATTACATGTGTTGCTATATGGATTGTTTTGGATCTGGGAGCATTCCCCATATAATCCACATGCTCAGGCTGTACTGTTTAACAGTTTTGACCTCCATGTTTTAGCCCATACACCTCACACTACTTAACTTGACATTGTGGAGTTATCGTAAGTCTATCAATTTTTCTACTTAATGCTTCCACTTGGTTCACCGATTGTGCTACTGCATGCACTTCATAAACTCCTGTTGGCTTACTAATTCTGGCTATAGAAGAGCATCAACAGTAGTTATTCATTGCTATGCCCTCAATAAGGATATGGACTGCTTCTGGTGTCTTGTTATTGAGAGTACCCCTAGCTGCTGCATTAATTGATTGACTTGTGTTTTGAGTCAGCCCATTATTAAAAGTTTAGATCTGCATCCAAAGTGGTAAACCATGAAGTGGGGATCTTCTTAACATCTCCTTAAACCTTTCCCATGTATCATATAATGATTTGGAATTAGCCTAATAGTAGGAGAGATATCGTTCCTCAATTTTGCAGTCTTTGTTGGTGGAAAATACTTCAATAAAACCTTTTCTGTCACTTGATCCCATAGAGTAAGTGATGAAATTGGCATTGAGTTTAGCCATTACTTAAAGACAATAGGAATGACATAATCTTATTGCATTATCATTAACTTCATTTATCTTAAATGTATCATAAATCTCTAAACAATTTGAGAAGTGTGCGGTTGGGTCTTCATCTCGTAGTCCATCAAATTGGACAAACTATTGCACCATCTGAATAATAATCAACTTGATCTCAAAATTATTGGCATTCACAGTCGGTTTAAACATATTGGACTCCGCTCTAGTTAAGTCTAGGCTAGCATAATCGAACATTGTCCTCGGTTGGTTTGCCATTATTCTTTATTCTTCAGCATCAACTTAACCTCCCAAGTCCTCTATTTGCCTATCTAGCTTGAACTCTCTCAGTTACGTCCTGTGGAGATTTCTACTAGTTGTTCTCTCAATTTTTGGATGATTAAGCTCATTGTATTACTTTCAGGTTATAAACTGACCAAGATTCAAGATTTGTGAGAAAAAAAGAAAACTAACGAGTCAATCAAATAAAACAAATTAAAATAGAAATAAAATAGAAGAAAGTAAAAAATGACTAGCTTAATAAAAGCTAGGTTTTCCTAATATTACTAGTCCCTAGAAACAGCCTAAAAACTTGATTGATGCTTTCTATGTTTATAAGAAATTATTAATATTAAAAGTCGTAAGTGTACGACATAGCTATAACTAACACAAACAAGTAAGGGTCGATCCCATGAAGACTATAAGTACTAGTAGTTACCCTTTTCCTATTATCTAACCATCGATTCAGATTATGGATTTAATTAAAAATCAAACAAAATAACTAAACAAATATTAAAACAATAATGAACTTAAGATAGGGGAAAATAATCGGAAAAGTCTATATCAAATAAATAGTACCTAAGTGATAAATCCCCCTAATAATCCTTATATATTAATCCTTTATCATGCAATTATATTATTGATTATTGAACCATGAAAATTCCTATCTTATGTGAATATCTTTCTCAAGAATACTATCAACTAATCCATTAGTTGATTAACATAAATCTTTCTATTGAAAACCTCTGGGATTGCATTACCGATTTATGAATTTCACTATTAGGTTTGACCATAATCTAGAGGATTTATGTCGACTTATCTCTAGGTTTACATGCAACTCCTTCCAATTATAGTAGATTTATTTATACAAAAGGATTTCACAGTCTCAATCATATGAAATCAAATCACAAACTAATAGTTCGGATATATTAGAATAAGAATAAAATGTATAATTAAATCGCAGTAAACCAATCAATAAAATTACATTAAATAAAATATCAAATCATATTGTTATCATAAATTAGGGTTCATTACACCTAGGCACTAAACAAATTTAACTCCTACTCATAAAAAACAAAACCAAAGATAAGCATGCAAAAGAACTAACAGAAAACAAAGAAATCATAATTCTAAATTTCTCTTTTTCTTTTAATGGATCTTCTTGCAAATTAGATTATATGTTGTTATCTCTCTGATTTTTCGACATATTCTTCTTGTTTTTCTCGTCCTTTAATTAAAATTGTCACCTCTCTTTGTGTCTTATGACTTAAAATCTCTTAAAATTTTAGCTTTCCTTATTTTTCCTCCATTCACATCCTTTTATAATAAAAAATAGGATTTCTGGGTTATACACGGTCAATTTACATAGGCATATAAGTGACCGTGTATCTCAAAATACCAAAATTCATGGTTTCATATGGGTATAGAGACTTACATAGTCAACATACACGATCGTGTATATCAACATACATGACCGTGTATATGTGTAAATTCACACGACCAGAAACAATATTCTTCAATCTCCACACGTTTACATAGACTTACACAGTCATTATACATGGCTGTGTTGGTCTAAGTTGCTTTAAATCTTCGTTTCATGTCATGATTTCTTCTAAATTCTTATCCTTTTGGTCTAAGAAAGAAATTATCATCTATAAATGCACTTGAAGCGAATTAAGTATCAAAAATACTATTAAAATAGTAAATAACAAGAAAATCACATTAAATATGGGTATATAATTATAGTCAACTAAGCATTTATCAACTGTTGATCCATGAACAATGTGCTCAGTCCTTACGTACTCCACATCACTTAAGGTTTCCGTTACTATGTTGTATAATCTCTCCTCTCCCAACGCTTGAAGCTGCTTTCATTGAACCAGAACTTTTCACACATCAAATGGGACTAAATGACGAGGATCTAACTCTAATTTCTTTGGGTCAGGGTCCTAGTTTGCTCCAGACTCAACCATAATGGGCCTCCGAGCCCAAATTACTTGTCCCCTCTAGTAAGGCCAATAGCCAGCCTAATCCCTTACCAACCTAATTCCTATTCCACACATCACCTTAGTGACTAAGCCCAATAATAATAATAATTTTTCCAGATTCACTCCCAATACACAATGTCAAATATGTTAGAAGTGGGGCCATATTACAGCCCACTGTCATTTTAGATACTCTGACCCAAATACACTCGCAATAACATTTTCTACCATAAATATTCAGCCTACTCCAAATACCTTATAATTTACCTCCAATACCATTATAGAATGGTTGCTTAACACAGGATCTACTCCTCATATGTCCCCTGATCCTTAACTTGTGGACTCAATTACATCATATGACGATTCAAACCAAGCAGTTATTAGTGGTGGAACTCTTTCTATTTCTTCTATTGGTATCTTTACTCTACCTACTAATTCTCGTTTACTTCAACTTCATGATGTTTTAATTGTTCCTTATCTTCCTAGAAATTTATTATATATTGCTAATTTTTTCATTGATAATTCTTATCTTATTGAATTTAATCCTTCTGGTTACATTATGAAGGACCTCAAATTTAAGACCCCACTTCTTATAAGACCCATCTACAATAATCTCTATTTGATGAGAGTTCCTCACCACGTCAAAAATCTTGTTGCCTTTGTAGTTTCCTCTTCCTCCTTTGATATCTAGCATCCGCTTTTAGGTCATTTGTGCCAATCTATGCTCTTTATATTGTCTAAAATTTTACATATTGAATCCAATGTTGTTAATCCATATATTTCATGTCTTCAGGGAAAAAGTATTTTTCTCCCCTTTTCTCACTCCTCTCATATCTCTACCCGACCTTTACAACTTATCCACTATCATATTTGGGAACCTTTACCATCTCTCTCCTTTTATGGTTAGCATTACTTTATTATGTATTTTTTATGATTTCAGTTGCTTTACCTAGATTTTTCCCTTAACTCAAAAATCACACGTCCTACTCTATTTTGAAATTTTCAAAACTGCCATTGAAAATCTTTTCACCACTATAATTTAAACTTTTCAATGTGATGGAGCATCGAAACTCATTAAAGAGGCCTTTGCCACCAATCTAACATCTTATGAGTTTACACTTTATATATCATGCCCTTATGCTCCCTCACAAAATGGTTTCACTAAACAAAAAATTTGTATTACTGAAATAGGACACACTCCTTCGTACATCTCTTCCCAAAATTTTTTAGGTTTAAAGCATTTTCCACTATTGCCTACCTTATTAATACTTTTAGCCAAACCTATCCTTCATCACAAATCTCCATATGAAATTCTTTTTCATACTCCACCTTCCCTTTCTCATCTTTATGTTTTTTGGTTGTATATTTTCCATTACTAGCCTCTACTTATCCTAAAAAACTTTTCCCCAAATCCTTACTATGCGTCTTCCTTAGTTACTCACCTCACCATAAAGGCTATCGCTACTTTGACCCCATTACTTCTAAAATTTACATCTCATAATATTTGTTTTCTTGAAAACTACTTTTTTTACATCTACACATCAGCACCCTCCTTCTTGCCATTAACTCCCTCTCTCATTTTATTGTCTTTATCACTTTTACCCCTCCCCTCTTACACTCCCTCTACCACATCTGACCTATCTACTTCCTTTCCTATATCACACTCGTGTGCCTTGAACATTTTATGATTATGTCACCTTTTCTACCACCCTTCACTCCTTTCAACCTGATCCAACATCCTTTACCCAAACCAACAAATACTCTAACTTACACCAGGCTATACATGATGAGTTCATTGCTCTTCATCATAATCATATTTGGTCTCTTATTTCCCCTCCACTTAATGAAAACATTGTAAGTTACAAATGGGTTTTCCATTTCAAACATAAATTTCATGGCTCTATTAAGCAATACAAATACTACCTTGTTACTAAAGGTTATCATTAAACAACGTGCATTAACTATACTAATACTTTTAGTCCTGTTATCAAACCCACCACCATCCGTCTCATTCTTACTCTTGCTATCTTCCATAATTGGTCTGTTTGTCAACTTGATGTCAATAATGTGTTTTTACATAGTCACCTCTAAGAACCAGTTTTCATGACTCGACCTCCTGGCTTTATAGATCCTCATTTCCTCACTATGTTTGTTGCATTCACAAAAACCTTCCTCTCTCTAAACATGTTCCTACACCTATACCTCTCACCCATTCTCTTTCTAAAAATGATGGAATTCCTCTTTTTAATCTTTTTGCATATTGTAATACTGTTGGTACATTTCAATAGCTCTGCCTTTCTCATCTTGACATTCAATTTGTAGTCAATAAAGTTTCTCAATTCTTAAATTGTCCTACCGACATTCATTAGTCTACTATCAAAAGAATTTTATGGTATCTTCGTTCCATTACTTCTTCTAGCATTACCTTTAATAAACCATCCTTACTTTCCCTTCAAACATATTATGATGCAAACTGGGATGGTTATCCTAATGATCATCACTCTACCTCTGGTTACTGCATTTATTTGGGTCCAAATCTCATTTTCTAGTGTGTAAAGAAATAACTGTTTAGTTCTGAAGCTGAATATCGTAGCATTGCTCTTGCTGTTGCTGAACTTTGATGGCTTACATCACTTTTTGGAGACTTGGTCTATCTCATCTATGCCCTACCCTTTGGTGTGATAATCTTGATGTCACCTTCTTAACTGCAGATCCTATGTCTTAAGCTCGTATAAAACATATTGAGATTGACATACATTTTTTTCATTATTTGGTTGCTAAGAAAGCTATATTTATTTGACATATTTCATCTTCTAAACAAATTGCAAATATTATGACAAAAAGCCTTGTCCTCTTCCACATTTCATTGACTACTAGATAAGCTTACGATTACCCCTCCTCATAATGTTAAAGGGGCTGATAACACATGTTAATCACATGTGTTTATACTCAATCTCAACTATATAATTTTTTGTTGTTTTCCTATGTATCATCTTTGGGTTATATATAGAATAGTATGTATATAGTTTTCAAGACAATTATAAATCTTTAAAGATAATGAGAAATTATACAAACCTTATACATATATTTTTTACCAGCAATATGATAAACATCTTACTTAAATGATTCACTTAACATCTTACTTTCTTAATCCTTATTGCTTATATAACAAAGATGCATGTAAATATGTAGATATTATGAGCGGTTTTTTCTAATGTGATTACATGCAAAAGGTTTTTTACTGATGAAAAGCAATCAAAGGTGATAAATGAAATTAAGTTTTATCATAAAGGTTCAAGGATTTGCTTAACCATATACAAAGGGAGAATTTATGATGTAAAAAATGTAGTTTAGCAATTTCATAATTTTAATTTCTTTCTTTAATTACCAATATTATATTTTTAAATATTTATTATAACTCTTAATTTTAATTACAAATGAGTGCTGGAGATTGTTTGGTGAAAGTGTTTTAACCTTAACAAGACTTGTTATTAGATTACTTAATTAAACAACTTTTCTATTAGGTCGTGAATGTAATAGACTATTTTTTTAATGTATTCGTATGAAGAAACAAAATCATTTAGAATATCAAATATTTAATGATCTTACTTACATTAGTTATAATCTAATAATGAAAAATAGGTAATTTATTAATAAAAAACTATTTAAAAATTATAATTTTTATATCGATTCTATATTTCTTCCATTATGTATTTATAATGCTTAGTAAGAAGAGAACATATAATCCAGTTACTATTGATTGCATTGTCGATACTAATTTTTTAATTAATGAAAAACATCACTTAATCTTAATAAAAATAAATTTTCTTAGTGGTTCAAAAAATGATGGTGTCAATGCAAGTAAGTTGATTATATTGAACTTTAAAAGGTGATTTATGAAAAAATTACATTTACCATAGCGAATAAAGTAAGAACCACTGCTGATGGTCAGTTGATAGCTTATTTAAAATGTATTTAAAATTTTAACTATAAATTGTTACAATAGAAAACAATTTCATTCATTATTGATTAATAATTTTTTAAATGTAGTAGAATTCCTTAATGTATATATTTATGGCTTATGACTCTTTAAATAATGGTAGAAAATTCAAACTTTTTGATGATGATGAGACACAACTTCTTTTAAAAACACAATTTTAATTGTTACTATTATTTTATAAATTTTACATTAGATTTAATTTTAATTAGTATTATTAAATTTATTATTAGTTTACTATATTAATGATGTTGTCATCCGCACCCAAATTAAATGTAAAACTTCTATTTCAAAAATAAATGTAGTATAGGAGAGTAGGGATCATTCCTATAACGAATTCTCATATATTAACCACTACATAACAAACCACTAACGAAATAAAAGGTTGTGATAACATAAAATTTTGTAATCAAAATTAGCAAATTAAAACAAATAATAAAAGTAAATTATTAATAAAACAAACCTCGGTCTATGATCACATCCACCATTGGAATTATGATTATTAATACGAAAGAAAATTATTTATCACCCATGTATTTGTTGCAACAGTCAATACTTATCTTTCCTTATGATGAGCTAATTAGAGACACACAATCTATTTAACCCTTTTTTAACAGCAATCTACAATTTAATTAAACAACAACTTTAAGAATAACACCAAGAAAATAAGACAACATAATATCCATAGTTACATTTAATTCAATTAAATGTTTTTCTTAGGAGCTAATGATTCCTGATGCAGCAAATTATGAACCCCGAGTAACTACAAAGATTAAAGGGATTGAACAATTATATATTCAATATTTAATCTAGCATTTAATTATTTCAATTAATAAACTAATCGTGTACATTAGAATTAATCGAAAAAATCATAACATATAAGTATAGAAGAACAGTTCAATATCTGAATAAATAAAAATGTATTACATTAAAACCCAAACATCTTACAATCTGCAAAGTTCCAAAGGCTTCAGGTCCCTTCAACCAAGAAAAATAATTTAGCCACTAAAGGTCATTATTTGTCATTGACGTCTATTTGAAGAAAAAACAAAAAATTATAAAGCAAAAGTCGTGCCCTCCTCCTCCTACCCAAAGTTGATTATATATTTGAAATGTACCCTCCTTTTTAGTGATTCTATTTCTTTGTTGTAATATAAACCATTTAACTGTAAATTTGAATCCTAAAAGTTGTAGTTACTATTAAACGTACCCACGCCAAGTCACTAGGAACATTATTGTTATTTTTGTCTGTTTTTCTAATAGCACCATAATTTATAGATTTTTAATTCCTTTTACCTTTAAGTTTGCCAAAGCATACCTTAATCTAAAATATATGCAATTCCCTTAGATTAAACTAAAAATTGTGCACAAAATAAACGAATTAAGACTTAAAATAACAATATTTAACAGTTCTATCAAATTTTTCCACACTTATCTTTTGCTCATCCTTAAGTAAAATGTAGTTAAAAAATAAAACAAGACAAACAAAATGATTCCATCAATCCACTTTTCATAAAATCAAAGAGTATACATACCCTAAGATTCAAACCAATCAAGATTAGATTATAACACACATCATAACCAAATTCTACAAAGAAATATGCATAAAGATAAACTAAGACAATCTAATTCTAAAATATGTATAAAGTTTTAGTGAACTTCCTTATGGTTATATCACTCATGCCACTTATACTTTTATGGTTCAATGCTTCACTTAAGTTCCTATAATGCAAATACTCCATCATATATTTGCTTATTCACCAAATCTCAACCACCTAGAGTATACATATGCACAAATCGAAAAAGGGTTTTTATTTTAGGTTGTAATGGGGTTGTAGGTTAAGGTGAGGAATAATGGATAAAAGAGGTTTAAATTATAAACATTAGCAAAGTATTTAAACAAAAGTAGGGAACAATAATGTAGATTAAACCATGAAAGTGATGTCACTCATTAAAATTCAACCATGGCCTGCTTATAGAAGAAATAACGTATATCTCTTATTTTCTTATAGCCACTCAAAAGATATTTTTCTTTTTTAATAATATTTACAATGAAACAACAACATTAAAGACTTCTAAACCCTTATTTCACAAAATTTCTTATCACACCATTCAATTCTTATATTCCTCCACGCTTAAATTTGCAAGTCACTTTAGTTTAAATGCTTTACATACATCTATGGTTAGGTAAGGTTTAAAAAAAATTATGGGCTTATAATATAGATGCTAACTAAAGAAAAATGACTTATGGCTCAAAGAAGTTGACTAGGGATATTAAACCAAGTAGGCTATTTAAGTTAAAATTTATAAAAATGAAGATGGCCTTTCATCAATTTCTATTGTTGCATATTTCAATATGGTCTCAAAATGGTTTAAAGCAAGTTTTAGGGATATGTTCATAAAGAAGAACATCACACATCAAAGAAAATATAGATTGCAATGGATGCATCAATCTTTATGATTCAAAAGCTCACAGGTTAATTTAAATCACCTCAACTTCACACAATGCTCTATCGCTTGGTTATCAAAGTTTGTATAAGTGCATACTCTTAGCTAATTCAACCATTCAGTATGTTAATGTTCTTATACTTGAATGACCAAATCTTATAGCATACATAAAATTCAATATATTCAAAATACAATTGATGAAACCTTATAGTGGACTAACATAAAACAAACTAGCTAACGTACTAAGATAAAATAAAATAAAAATAACTAATTAGAATAACAATTAAAATTATGAGATACACATGAAATACGTGCAAAATCATCATTAGAACTATCATACTTGCTAATCATAGATGAACTAATCAAATTAACCAACTAAAGTTAGCCTTTAAGGAAAGGAGGGTTAGGAAAATCCTATTAATTGTAACTTTCTTTAGACCTCTGGGAAAAGCATAAAAAAGGCTTAAATGGTATGATCCCTCCTGTTGCCCAATGATGAAAGGGGTGATCTTATAGTCCTTGGCCTGTGGAGATATGTTGTTAACTACTCCATTTTATTTTACATTAAGGCTGAACCAAATTAAAAGAGAAAGTAAAGACATCATGTAAGAACAAAAAAAAATCACAACAAAACCCTCCTCCATACTCAAACTAAATATTATTTATAATATGACAAAGTACAAAAGAGAGAGATAACTTTCATAAATATAAGGTAGAGAGAGAGGAAGTGAGCATTTATAGAGAGGAGGGATGAGGAGGTGTAAACCTGATCGTGAAGAAGGTCGTCAAGTTATGCTCCAAACACTTCAGTTTGTATTAAATGTTGTCTAGGCAGGTTGGAACACCAAAGGGTTGAGGAGTGAAGGAAGAAGATGGAATTTCTATCAATTATGGGCTACTAGTTAATCTATGCCATATTACATTAGATAGTCTTAGAGGAAGGTAAAGCGACTAGATTAGGAGGCTTAGAGCTGAACCTATCATCGGGTTATTGTATAATGACACCCATCATGCCTAAACAATGCAAATATAGGGGTTCCACTAGATAAGAAATATATATATAAGCGTTAAATATATTAAGAAAACTTAAATTAACTACAATTTGAATGATATAAGATCCTAATATTAAAGATTTATTTGTATTTTTACTACAGATTGAGATTATGTGATCAACCAATAACCTAAGTTGACTAAACTATTATGCTCTATACACCATAGAAAATAAAACTCTACCTTAGCGAATTTTCTTACACCATCTCTTCTACCTGAAAATTTATAATCAAAGAATCATTTGAAATATTTTATACAGGTTTCTTGAGGTAAGAACTTTTTAAAGCAATTGGGTTTTATAAAGTAAAAATCAATAGACCATTCATGCCACAAATTAGTAGGTTTGAATTAGAATTGTAATCACACTTTAAACTCAAGAGTGACTCTTTTTCAGTATTAACTTTTTTTTACAGATCTCATGGCAATATTAAACTCATATTAAGCTCAAGATCATCATTGAATTGAAAAGTAGTGTAAAATTTACTAGTAAGATCCATAAAATTAGGAAATCCCACACTCATTTAATTTTGTCAACCTATTCAATCAAACAATGCATCAAATTCCTCACAAACTTTTATGTCCTCTACAATACAAACATAAATATACTTATATAGGAAAATTTTTTATTCACATAATTCTTCATATTTATTCTTAACTTATGCATAAACTAAAGTGTTAAATCCTCTGCTAAAAGCCTAAATTGAGCCTTAACCCTTTTGATTTTGATCAAATTGGGACTTAAACTTGTAACATGCTCAGTGAAGGGCTAAAATTTCACGAGTTTGTTCAATTAAAGGCCTTTTTGGATGAAAATTAGGACGTGTTTTACACCCGCTGTTACAATGAACAACGTGGCACCGTTACTATTGTTTTAAATGCCACATTTAAACAGTAAAAGCTTGCGTAGTGTTTTAAGTTATAACCTAGATGTTAGTAAATCGGGTAAAGTAAAAAGAGAAACCCTAGAAGTAAAAGTTACAGAAAATCCTAAATTTTCCACTGTCTTCCTTTTTGAATGCATCTTCACCATCGGCCAATCCGTGCTCCAGTCTTCATGAAAGGGTTGTGTTACCTAGTTCACGCATCAAAATCATCACCCGATCTACGCTTCTTCCTTCTTTAAACTAATGTCTTGCCTGATTGACACATCTTCACTGTCGCTCGATCCGCGCTCCAATCTTCATTAAAGGGGTTGGCTTGCCTGGTTCACGCATCATATCTTGAAACTAAGTTAAGTCCTAGAATTAAGTATTAGCCATTAGAATTAAGAGCGGTAAAACATTTGATTTTGAGAAGTCTGAGGTTAGAGCGATAAAAAGAAGAAAGGGCAAAGGTTAGAGTAGTCTAAGGAAGATAGTATGTGAAGTAAATTACTTGTTAATATAGAAATCATGTATTTATGCAAAATACACAAGAAGGGGGGTTGAATTGTGTTAAATCGTCTAAGATATGAATCTTTAAAATCTTCTTGATTTTTTTGACAAATT
>JANQAP020000582.1:2255551-2268481 GCA_026874005.2 Erythroxylum coriaceum
CTCAAAAACATCATGATTTATACCTAATCGCAACAAAAATAAAATTAATCCCCAACATATAGTAAGAAGAAAAATCGAGGTCCAACAATCAAGCTTCGGCCTTTTAGCCTGCATCCAATGACCATCACAACTTCTTACCATACTCTTGTTCTCATCTTGTCTCCTGTTTGGTGGAACCAAGTAATGGTCTCTTAGAAAATAAGATGCTTTATTCACCAATGTTATAGCCCTTTTATTTACTAAAACCTGTGTCCTTTAAATTGATATATACAGGCAAAGCTTGTTACTTCATAGTTAAGAGATGTTTGTTTCAATAGTAAACATTGCAAAATATTCCAGTCTCAAAAGTCAAAAGGTTTTCTAATACTCTGCTTAGCGGTTCGCACAATGAATATAAATGTTCATATGGTTGAATGTTTTCCAATACGCTTCGTTTAAACTTTGAATAGGTGAATGGTCATCAAATATTACTTATTAATAAAGACTCGTCGTTTGGAGGGATTTGGTACCTCAGCAGGAGCAGGGAGTTTTCTTTTCTCACAACCTTTTCAATTAGTTATTATTAAATCTTAGTATCCATAGAACTGTGATTTCTGAGAATTTTTCATGGAATACTCTTTTTGGCATTGTTTGTTGGTTGGCATGGAAACAAAGAAATGATCTGGTGTTTAATAATGTTAAGCAGGACAGTTGGGATGTCAAAGGTACGAGCTTGACGTGGGCGAGGCACGTCAATGGGGAACGTTACCATGACAGATGAACAGCCAATCCTAGAGAGCGACAGCCCATTAGGTGGACCCCTCCAGCCCTTAGTCAAGTGAAGCTAAATACGGATAGAGCGTGGGAGAGCATGACGAGCATTGGACGCGCTTCTGATGTGCTTCGTAACGCAGATGGTTCTTGGTTGATCGGATATAACCTTTATCTCGATATTAGCTCAATCAAGAATGCAAAACTTTGGGGCATTTTTGATGGGCTTCACCTTGCTTGGAGTCATGACTTCCATAACCTTGTCGTGGAATGTGACAATGTTGGTATTGTCAAAATGTTGAACAGACGTAATAATGCTTCATCACCGAACAGACTTATTCGTACCATTGATGATTATCTCAAGCGTAACTGGAGTTAGGACTGGGCAAAAAATTCGAAAAAATGGAACCGACCTGAAAAATCGAAGAAACCGGGCCAAACCGAACCAAACCGAGAGTGATGGATGGTCGGTTCGGTTTTGTATAATGAAAAGCTGACTATATCGGTTCGGGTGCGGTGTAGGCAAAATTTTTTCCAAACCAATCCGAACCAAACCGATCAAGTAAAAACAAAAAAAGTTTGTATTTTTTTATACTTCTAACTCTAGGTATATAAGGTAAATTTCCAACTTTGCAAGTATGACAATCACCCAATAGGTCCTAAAATGAAATAAAAATGTTGGATATGTACTAAAATTGACCCAAATTTTAAGGCCTAAGATTAGGGCCCAAACCGATTAAAGTAACCGAACCGAACCGAACCGCAAGGCAAACCGAATTTTCGGTTTCATCTAAAATTCGGTTCGGTTCGGTTTTCTTATTCTATAAAACCGATTATTCGGTTTGGTTCGATTCAACAGCCAAAAACAGACCGAACCAAACCTTGCCCACCCCTAACTGGAGTGTCAGCCTTGCCCATAGACACAAAGAAGCTAGCATGGCTACGAATCATTTGGCTAAGTTGGCCACTGTTGACAAACGAGGCCTCCAACAGTTCGAGGACTGTCCATAGTCGATGCAGCAGATTATAGCTGATGATTTGATGGCTCAAGCCCGATGGCATGCCAGTATTACTTGGCAAATGACTTAATTTTCGGTCGTTCAGGGCTTTGCCCTCTTTGTATCTACCAAAAAAAATAAAGACTCGGATTCAAGTGTCAAATCCTGGACTTGGAAGCATTGGTTTCTAAAATTTGGCAATGAGTAATAGTTAATATTCTCTTCTCAAGAAGCATAATCTTGAGGCCTACTAATATTATGTAACACTCCCTGTACAGAACCTACAACCATCCACACATAAAGCAACCAATTTTCTGTACATGCATTTCAGTTCAATGTTATACATATAAATATTACAAAAATCCCCAATGCTTATTTTAGCAGTAGGAAAACATTTTTACATTTACATGGTAATCCAAAAGAAAATATAGAATTTCCTTTAACCATTACATATACAATCATCTTTAACTAAAAACACCTTCCAAAAATCCTTTTTCTTCTATATGTTGACCTCTTTCCCTGCAAATGTTCCCTGTACCTCACTCCTATGACTTGGACCTACATGGATTAATACTCGTGCTAAGCTTGAAAGCTTAGTGGGAAAAACACTTAGTTTAGATGACCACTCACAGCAGTCATTCGCCAAGCACACACATTCAAAAATATCACAGCTCAATACCATAAATTCATATTCATGAACCAAACATTGATATTCAATGCTTATATAAACAATGATGACATACTTAAGTAAAGTACATAATGCAAATATACTTCAACATATTATCCATATGTCGAAAATGCACATTTATAAGCCAATTATTGATATTCAACACTCATGTATACAAATTATCAATATAAATGAACATCATTACAATTAATACAAATGCTCTTCAATACTAATTATTCATATTGTCATGCTGTATTTCTTATTTATGACTGTTAAGTTTTCTTTCTGTGTTAGGCCTGCACATTTTCTATGGGTGTGGATAACGGGTGCTGTAGATACCCGAAGGTATCAAACTGTGGATACCCAAAGGTATAAAATTGTGGATACTCGAAGGTATCAAACTGTGGATATCCGAAGGTATCGAACTGTGGACACCGGTGGTGTCAAACTGTATCAGCGGCACTGTAACCTTATAGGCATGCCTATCTATCCACAACTAAGACACTAGAGCAGGCACTGTAACATTTTCTTTTAATCATTTACAGATTTCGTGATTAATGTATTGACAAGTCATATGATATATATTTCAAGTCATAAAATCTGTATTATGCATATAAATAATTTATTTACATGTAAATTTTCTTGGAATGCATTATGCTCAATCTTATATTCCAATGTTCAGTCTCCCAATTCACATATGGTAAGTCCTATTTCATTTATTTCTATGTGTTTGAAAAGTTTCATATACATTCAAAGAGGTTCGGATAAAATTTGTTAAAAATCATAAACGAAAACAATGTCACAGTCGTGACAGACACTCTCCCCATACATACCACTACTTTTTCCTTAATATGTGTATAGAAAACGTCAGAACTGAGTTTTGATGTCTTCTAGAAATGTTTTCCTCTATGTATCTAGTTTCTATAGCACTAACAATCAGATTATTTGGACTTCTAAATCACGAGGTATAGGTAAGATATCACAAGCTGCTCCAACATAGGGGTGCATCATGTCACCTTTTTCGATCTCAATTTCCAAGGTCATAGAGCCATAATTAAGTTAAAGTCCTTTCTATAGATATTTAGCTCTATGCCTTATGTTTCATATGCAACTGAAATCACACAATTTGGAAGTCCTTAGGTTAAGTTATGACTCAAACAATTCCATTACACGATAATCTAAATAACACCATAACAACATCCCAGCAAAAATTTCACATCCAAATGAATCTTTATATCCATTCAATCATACAAAAATACAGAAATCAACTAAGTGAAATCCTAAACCTTAAAGTTGGCAAAGTAGTTCTTCTAGTGCTTTTCCTTCCATTCCTCTTTGGCTTTGCTTGAATCACCAAGTGAAAAATGATGGAATGAAGAAGATGAAATGGAGAGAAGAAAAATCTAAAGTTAAGCCATCAAAGAGTCGTCCATCCCCCTTCTTCATATGCCTTTTTATGAATTTTCTACTCTTAGACACATGTTTCAATCCCATTGGACCATATGTCACAATCCTATTGGACCACGTGTTACAATTCCATTAAATCACATGTTACAATTCTATTGGACCATGTGTTAAAATTATATTGGACCACATTTTACAATTATATCGGACCCTGTGTTGTAATTCTATTAGACCATGTGTTGCAATTCTATTGGACACGCATGCTTTAATCTTATTGGTTCATGAGTTGACTTTAGAAAAATTGCATATTGTTCCGTCTTCTTACTTTAATTCCTACATTGGCCTATAATCTTATCAATTTATTTCATTCCCTTATGTCTTAAGTTTCTATTGACATAAATTTCATACAATTTGGTTAATAATATCAAGAATTATACCCCAAAAACTACAAGTTGTTTGAAAACAAAGATAATAGCCAGAACTCAACTTCAAAACAGAATTCAAAACTCTTAGAGGCAGAATTAGATTTTGGTTCCTTTATGAAAGTTTTAGATCTGTCTTTATTTTAATTTCCAATTGGAATTATCCAATTTAGAGGTCTACAGGCCAAGATATAGCCAAATTATAGGAGTCTGTTCAGTGGAACCTATGCATTCAGCGTGGCACACATCTCAAATCAATTAAATTTGGTCTTATCATGCAAAAGTAACACAAAAATACATCCAATTTAACCAAAAACATCCCTTTTACTTACAGAATGCTTCTGTTACCGATTCCCTTCACATCAAATTCATAAATCTAAGTAAACATATCAAAATTTTCCATACATATTTCACGTCTAAGTACGTATACTCATATCGAAGGGAACAAATTATTCATTTACCCTTGTCTTTTACATTAAGTACCATTATTTCTCTTACTAAGATGCACTTAATTCATTATGTTCACTTCTTAATACACTCTAAACATGCTATAATACTTCCTGGTTATATGTTGGGGTGTTACATATTAATAGTATTCATTGCCAAAGATTAATCATATTCATTGCCATAGACAAATAATCTTAATTTATTTTTCTATTAATTAAGCTAGAAGAAAGAATATTTTTTATTAGCCATTAATTAAGTTAGAGAAATTTCTTCTATATTAATCCATTAATTGGCTCAATTATTAAATTAAATTTATTATTTATTTATTAGATAATAATAAATATTAGTGTACTCTTTTATTTTAATAAAATATTTAATTTTTTTATTCTTATAATTTTATTTTTATTTATTATATACCGGATAATTTGATACCGGTTAACCCTTTAAACGTTAAATATTTTCTTTGACCGGTTTAATATCCGATTAAAATTTTAAAACATTGCTAATAACTACCAAGTTTTTGTTTTTTAGAAAAGGTGAATACTGTTTAACATCAAATCTCATTTACATCTAAGAAAGAGGGTATACCTTCTTGTACAAAAGAATCAAAACCAATATACAAAATAAAAGAATTAAAAAGTATATATGATCTATTGTCTCAAATTCTTCTACTATCTGCCATATACGGACCTTTTCATCTACTCCGTAGAGTTTAAAAGGTGTTATATATAATACATAGTGGTGCACAAGGCAACTCTTTTAATGCCATACAAAACAGTTTTTTATTTAAACTTTAAACAAACTATAAAACTACAATACAACTGATTGTAATCGTTTAAGCAACAATTAGTAACAATTAATTACAGTTAGCTGATAACTAGAACTTTTCCCATTTTGACATGTTTGAGATTTCCAGCCCAAATGACTAAGCAGGGTTCTCCTTATCCATAAAAGTCAGAGAGTGAAATTCAAACCAGATTTGAGCCTATGAAACAAGAGCCTATGAGCCCATGCAAAAGTTGCCCATAAGCTTTGTCTTTTGTTTTTATGATATGCCTGAGCAATCAACTGCACCCCACAAATTAAGAGCCAGTTTCACTTTCGCAAAGCTGATCACATTCTTCAACCTCTCTCCATGCCATGAAGTCTTTGTTCAGACACCACTTTTCATGACTGTTAACTGTGTATCAAATAACTGGTTGTACAAGGCACGAGATCCTCCACCTAATTCTTACTTTAGGTTTATCAGTCACCTACCCATATGAAAAAGAAAAGAGAGAATAAAACTATTGTTTCTAACTTCACGTGTGGCACCAATACAAATAAGTCAGCAGGTTAAGGATTATAAGTCAATATGTTGACAGTTAATTGAATAACAAAAAATATAATTATAAGAACATGGAAGAGATTCACTGTAACAAAGAAGTTAGACTAAGATTTTTTGATCCACTGTTATGATGAAGGCTCGACTACGGGCAAGGATAGGAACGGTCCCTATACAGGGTTATTATTGTTTCTATTTTATTTTATTTTATTTTTTACGAGGACCACACTTAACACTTATAAAAAATAAAAATATGTAAAATAGAGACCTTTTTTTTACTTTATTCAAGGTTTATAAAACTTTAGGAAGTTACGATAACTTCAATACTAAAATAGAATTATAGTAAGATATTTTATTTACATTTTAATCAATACAAATTAAAATTTATGGTTACACAATTTTCAGCTTCCACCGTCATTTTTACATAAATTATTGAATAAAATAGTCAAAACAATTTGTAGGAGTGGGTGATGCGAAACACCTAGACGAAATCGGTCATATTTTATTAAGGACACACGAGGGGAGGAACAATTCGGGTTGCAAAGTCCACAATTTGGTCACATCAATTCAGTAACGTTTTGAGTGTTATGCTTATATTTGTTTGATTTTGTATTATTTTGGTAAAAGCAGTGACATCATTTTATCCAATTATGTGTGTATGTTAGAACGCCGATACATTGGAATACTTGGTTGGGCCCTATCTGACATGTCTTGGACCAATAACACTTTTTGAGCGTGACAGTAGAAAAATGCCAAAACCCAATTACTAAATTCGGTTTCTTGAATTTTTTTTCCCAAATTCTGATGTAAAGGACAAAATCTACCACCTTGATTTCAGTGAAATGGGATTCCAGGTCCAACGACGAACGTTCTGAAGTAGGAACACATTTTCCCACAGAAACGCAACTGTCTTATCTCACAAGACAAAAGGTTTGGAGTTCAGGCACAAAAATGGAGTTTCAAGGCCACTTTTCTTTCACTTTTCCCGGATTTTCTTTCACTTTCTTTTCCTTTATCACTGTCCCTTTCCCCAGTTTTTGCTTTTCTAAAGATGAGAATACGTGATGGAGACGAGGCGGTGGGAGAATATGATACTGTCTGCTTGTTGAAGCAAATTAAAGCTGGTAATCTGCGTACTTAAAACAGCTTTAACATTACGTTTTTGGACGATAGATAGACCTTGTATTTTTAATTAATTGCATAATAAGATCAAAGATGGACAATGTGGTGTGGGTACCCACTACTACTTCCCAACTTCTGCTCCATGATTACGTCTCAGATACATCTTTCTTCCTCACTTTCTTTAATATGATTATCCTAAGTCCTAAATCCTACACCAGAAAATTTAGAGTTGTTCTTTATTCAGTAAAACGAAAAGAGAACATGAGACAGAAGAACAGTTGCTTCCTTGTTATGGTGTTTGATCATCATCAGTCCTTTCACATGCACATTTGCCTTCTTTTTTACACACAAAAGAAAAGAAAGAAAAGATGAAGAATTAATGTCAAGTGCCTCATTTTAAGCTAAGCCTGACTTTCACGTTCCACACCCTTTTCCAGAGCGACATGATAACACGTAAAGATGAAGCTAACTAGCCACCAAAAAGGGTCATTGAAATATGCTTCCATATTACGCTTGCGTAACGCCCCAAGAGCAGACCTTTTCTTTTCTTTTTAATGTTTGTTTGTATATATATATATATAGGATGCTTAAGCAGCCAACCATTCTTGGCACATGGGCATCCTTTAAATCAAATGAGCCATGCCCCGTATTGATTAAATTATCACTTCCAATATTAGATGGGTTTAGTTCTTCATTCCATTATCATATCAATGTTTAGAAAGTTCTCTTATATTTATGTTCCTAAAAAACATTAACCATACTATATAGATTACACTGGACTGGCATGCCAGCTGATGATAAGGTAAATTTACAAGGTCAAATTTTGTATCAAGTAAAGCTGAATTGATTAAACAAAAACACTGTCTTAAATTGCGCTTTAGAATAATGATAAAAAGAGTAACATCATATATATCATATTCAAGGTTGGTTGCATATCACACGTCACATTGCCTAATTTTGTAAACACTGAAAACTACAAAACTAGTTAAACAACAAACGTCCATACATTCACATTCATGAATGAAAGGTAGAAAAGATGTTTATCAATCCCGAAGTGGTGTAAATCACTCAAAATACCTCAGAGAACAATATCTAATTAAGGGTTTACACTAATCCCAAGAAAAGAAAAACCAAACTCATCTACCCTATACTCTTCATGTTCAGATTGTATTAATCCATAATTTTCATATCATTATAAACTAGAGTTATTAGTATTTAGTTGCACCAGTGATCAAGCTGGCTACCATTCCAAATCGAAAACAGAAAAAAGAAAAGAAAAGAAAGAGATTCAGATCCAGACCGGAACAAAGAAAAAAAGGCAATTACAGATGGATCCGTAGCCACATGAATATAATTGGATTCTGGGTAGCAGACGAGAGTGTAATGCAATGCTACATACACAGATATGAATACACATCGTAATTACTACAGTAACTTCATTTGAATAAACAGTAAAATTTAAAAAAATATATATAGTTGAATGGCACAAAGAAGAGATGTCTTTTCATTTACGTGGAAACACCGCATCTCCTCTTAGAGACAACCTCAAAACTTGATCTGAAAAAAGACTCAACCTCTTCGCGATTCACGATCTCGAAGAATTCAAGCTCCGACAACTTTCGCTTACAAGAAATGGAGGGCCTCTTTGGCTTCCTGGGAGCCGGTGGACAGCTAAGGATGGTTGGAATCCTGTGTTCCTCGGATGTGGGCGTGCGGCAGACATCATCGGAGGCGCTGTTTTGTGGTTGAGTGGCGGCGTCAACGTCATCGAGCGTGTGGCTGCGAGAGGGTAGAGATTCAATCTTGAGGGGAGAGAGTCGAATTTGCGGGAAATCTTGGAGGAGTTGGAGGTGGGTAGACATGGTAATTAATAAAAGAGAGTGCTTTGAAGTTGTGAGAAGGCAGTGAAGGGATTATATATATGGAGGTTGCGTTAGAGAAAAGAAAATGAAGGCGTGTATGGCAAGGTAAGAGAAATAGAGAAAGAGGAAAAAGGGAAGAGAGAGTGGTTGGAGTGTATTTTGATTTTATGTATATAAAAAAAAAGGTATTTATGAGTGATAGCTGGTTGTGTTGGGTGGTGATGGTGAGGAAGAAGATGACAAATAAGAGAGAATGGGAATGGCATAGTATAGTAATGATGAATAGTGTGTGCGTTTAACCTTTCTATCCTTCCATCTAGTTTTACCTTGTCCTCCCCTTGCCTTTTAAGCTTCAGTTTACTTATTTTCCTAATTTAATGCAATAAAAATAACAGTTTATGTAGGCTGAATCCAATTTTGGGTGAAGCCACGAAATGAGGATGGAATAAAAGCAAACAAGTGCAAAGCTTGCTGTTCATTGGGCCACGTGTCAGTACTGGTATGGTGATTCCAATAGGACAAAGTTGTTGGTAACTGAAACTGATCGGGTTTTTCGATTTTATTTTTATGCCCTTCTGGACTTGACGTGTGGAAGAGGAACATGACATTTACAAAACCTCCCCAACTAAATTAACTGCTCCACGCGCTAACCCCGCCATGCGTGGCCACTCGCTTTATAGTTTTTGCAAACAGCTGTGAAATTAGCTTTCGTAAAATTCTCATGATTTGAAATTTATTTTTCCAACTTGGTGTGTTTTTGTTGCCATTTAACATATACTTTTGATAAAAAAGAATATGATTTCAGTAAAATGAGGCTCTTAATTTAATTTAATTTAGATGGCAATGGATAATTCAACTATTAAATGCGCGTGGGCATAAATACGATCTTCTCTGCCAATCTTCTATTTGCATAGGATACCACTTATCGTGGTGTTGAATGCACCCATCTACCATCATCTACTGGGAAGGATCTTCTTCTTCTTCTTACTAATAATAACAACAAAAATATTTTACTTTGTAGATTGGGTTTACCAAATACCAAATACCAAATTCCAAACCAAACCCATTATGTCAATGAATCTTCCCACGTGAAGTGTTCCCCTTGTCTTTTCCTTTACAAGTCCACTTCTCCTCCTTCTCTCAAATGCATCCTATGCTTCTATTTATTAACTAATTTTACTTATGTTGTCAATGGAGATAAAATCGTACATTTTAAATATCAAGTTTCATTTGGATAAATTATACAAAACCCATATGTTAACTTCTTAGTAGCTGTGCATGTGCCAGATACCTAATAATCATTAGATATTTAGACCTTCATAACGCATTTTCAAAAGCATTCCAATGCCAACTCTTAAATTTAAACCTCAAACCTGATGAGTTTATGGTATTCTTCTCGCGACAACCTTCCTGAATAGGTATTGTACGTTAAAAAAAATTAAAAGCAAAAAGAAAAACTGGCAACTGTGGCATATACCGTGATTGGTATAGTATTGTAAATTGTAATGACCTTTATGCAGGTTTTGTGTGGCAAGCAGGCAACAATCTTACCTTGTTAACCCCGACTTTATTCCTCATGTCAAGGCTGCTCTAGAAGAGAAGTTGCCCTTTTCTTACCTTTTGTTTTTCTAATCTTTTAGTTCCCCTAATGCTGTTCAGTTTCCTTGGGAGAAGAGTTCAACACAAGCCCTGTACTTAATAATATATGGAAAACACCAAGTCACTAAAAGGGGGAGGATGAATCCATGGATTTGTTTCTAATGATTATTTAATTGCTACATAACATTCCGTATTATATTGAGACGATGCTTCACTTGATGAAGTCAAGGTTGATACAAATATTTAATATTGTTTTTTTTATGTGAAAAAAGAAAAGAAAAAGGTACATCAAATTTTACAATTCTCCAATATACCACAAGATAAGAGAGTAACTTAATGATGTCATGTCCAATAAAAAATTATTCAAACATACATAAATTCGGACAGTAGAACTCAAGTTACTATAACAACTCATGTGTTTGAGGTTAATGAAAACGAGATTGTAACATGCAATTGGTAATGCCGAAATGGAATGATTAAAGAGAGATAATTTTAAAAAAAGAAATTGATTGCAAACAACAGAAACACGTAATGTCAGTATTCTTAATAATTTGCTAAGAAAAGAACACAGACATTGATAGAAACAATTCATATATGCAAACAACCATTAATCTCTGATAACCGTTTTATGTTACCTCTCTAACTATCGTGAGGTCCAACTGTGTACATTAACGTTAGGCGAGGCGAATGAGATGTAAAGAGTACAACCTATTCTTCCAAGTGGTAGTTTGGTGAGAATTTTCCTCTTTCACTACCTAATGGCTGAAGGAGTGAAAATGTGAAAAACATAGTTGACATACACAAACATATATATTTGAATGGTCAAGACTCTTTTATTAAAAAATATTTTGATTTGGGATTCAGGATCCTATGAAAACCCGTACAGTTGATTAAAATGAATTTTCTTCTTTTCTCATGTTGATTTTGATGCCAATTTGCTATGAAATAAGAAGATTCATCAGTTGCTTTGGTTGGACTTTCTTGATAATGTAAAATGCCAAAATTTGAAAATTCAACTATCTCATATTTCAGAAATACAATGCAATTAAATAGTATTAAATAAGAAGAGAAAGACAAATGAAATAAAGTAACTAATAAGATATGGTAACAGGAGAGTAGAATGATGAATTTGCATGATGATTAGTATTACATTATAGAGCTCTTTATATTTGTATCAATTATCCTAAAACAATAACAACAACAACCCTCAATATAAATCTCACTAATATACCGAATTTAGGGAGGTCTAATAGCACACAGTCTTATCCCTAACTAATAAAGAGATTGTTTTAAATAACCCACATGAAAAGAGAGAGAGAGAGAGAGAGATTATCCTAAAAATGAAAGGAAAATATTTGGGGAGTATTTACAAATATCATGAGAGTAATTATAGATATTCTAGAATGTCTAATTACATGATTCTAGGAAACTAAATGAAAGGAAGAATACTGGAGAATCTCTTCTTATTACCTCCAATTAAGATCACAAGTGAAATTACAATAAACTTATTATCTTAAAATTGATAGAAAGAAAATTTTCTTAATGCTTTTATTATTAAATCTACCATTGGATTCGTAGTAAAGATGCAAAGAATAAAAATTGACTTTTTAGCAATTAAGTCCCAAATAAAATGAGCATCAATTTTGATGTACTTTGAGCAAGGATGTGAGGCAATAATGAATGTAGTATTAGGGTTGTCACATTATAATGTGGGAGTGAGAGATGAGATCCAATTTAATCGAGTGAAGAAGTAATCCAACAAAGCTTAACAACAATAAAAGCAATACCTTTATATTTAACTTCTGTACTAGATCTAGTAATAATAGATTGTTTCTTAGTACTCCAAAAAATAAGATTAGTTCTAAGATAGATACACTAACTTGAGGTGAAGCGATAATCATTAGGATAGCCTACCCAATTAGTATTAAAATATGTATGAAGGATAAGATGGGTGGGTTTGGTTATAATATCATAAGACAAAATAACTTTCAAATATTATAGAATTCATTTAATTACGGTCTAGTGAATGTTGGTAGGGCAATGGAGAAACTGAGATACTTTGTTCATTATGACCCTATTTGGCAATCAGCTAATTGCATTAGCTGTTAGCTGATTCTATCAGCTCTTAGCTAATAGCTAATTAATATCAGCTGATTTGATCAGCGGATTGCATTAACTGTTTGTTAGAGATGTTTGGTAAAATTAGTTGTTTAGTATTAGCTGTTTAAGTGTAAAATGACTTATGAGGACATGACTTTAAAAAAAATTATAAGGGTATGAATATTATATATTTTAGTATTTCGTTAAATATTTTTATAAAAATTTAGATTTTAGA
>JANQAP020000582.1:2268581-2287566 GCA_026874005.2 Erythroxylum coriaceum
ATTATTAAATAATTAAATAATATTAGAAAAAGATAAAAATAAATTTGTAAATATTAAATAATCAACTTTGAACTCATGATCAATTAAACCAAAAAACTAAATTAAATTAAAAATTGAAATTTAAGTATTCTGTAACTATAAGTTAGAGATTGAACATTAATATCAATTAGGTAAAAAAAAAACAGACAGATTACTTTATATCTTGCAAAACAGGACGCAAAGTAGCAAAAACTAATAATCCATTGATTAATAACACTGAATCCACCAAACTCATAACTAATAAAGATTAAAACACAATGGTTATGATTACAAACATTATAAAACTATTAAAAATAAACACATAAGCACTATTTCTTCTTTGCTTTTTATTTCTTCTTTCGATCTCCTTTGGCCACTATAGAATCACAGTTCTACTGCTCTTGTTTAGTGCTAATTATCAATGACAGCTACTCGCAATGCCTTCTCAATCTTAAAGAGTAGAGCTTCATTGTCCAAGAGAGTTTTAGTAAGTTTCAAGGAAGACAGTTGTGGATAGAAAAGGAAAATAAAGAAATTGGTAATTTATGGTGCTGATATTATAAGATCCTTTTATACCAGCACAAACTTAAGGGGGTTAAGTAAGGAAGTCTAGTGGCACTTTCACCTCCTCTAGCTCACCTTATCAATGGAACTGTATAAAACCAAGATTATCAGACATTAAAATCGCAGGCAACTGAATTGAGCATACAAAAATGTGTCAAATGATGAAGTAGTAGCAAAATAAAATGATAGATGAGGAAAATTGAAATCTCAAGAATAGGAACTTAAAGAAGCATATGAAGAAAGATAGTATAAACAAACTGACAATGAGTTTATAAATATGTTTATTCTATAATGAGACCACACAAGCTTCTATTTTAATCAAAATACCTACTTGTAGGTAACAACTATGCTTTTTCAATTTGCAAGAAAGAAAGCTGGTAACCAACTTTTTCTTTCTTATTACAAACTATATATCTAAGCATTCTAAATATCAGAAATTTGTGGAGACATTTTTCCCATGGATATAATTGATCTCTTGCACCGTTTTTGTGGTAAATAAATGAGTCAGTATAGTAATCCAATACCTAGTTATGAAGCGTGTAACTCCATGGCTACTATATTTGTCACTAATCCCTAAAACACGAAGCAAAAGATATGTCAGGAAGATTAGATAGCTAGTTCATACGATAAAAAAAACATACCATGATATCTAATTAAAGGGCAGTAGAAACTTGAAATTAACAATTTTAAGAAAGGAAAGTTAGTCTACTCCAAAAATGACACCTCCAAATTCACAGACAAGCTCCTTTTTCCAAATTTTCTGGATCGAAATCCCAGAAAAAGAGTCAGAGGTAAACTTTTGTCCAAATGGGAAAGAATAAACTAGAAAAACAACCTAGACTGTAATGAATTCCTTAGAATAGTTGCTACAAGAAACCTGCCTTCATCACTGGGCTTTGCAGTGAGTCAAAAAAAGTAATAGAATCCTAGGCCTCATAAAACATTTGAAGGATATTGAAATCTTCATAGACATTCTCTGGGTTTTGGTGGAAAAGAGAATGGACAAATAACAAGGTTTTTTCTTCTTCTTCTGGAGCCAATAGAAAAGGATCAAATCAAGACCACCACCTACTAAAAAGTTCCATCTTCTATAGAATTTCACGACATCAACCCAAGAAAGGGACAAGAAACAAAGACAACTAGTACAAAGAACCAACCGAAGTTAGAAATAGAAACCCAAAAAGTTCAAATAATCATTTTCTTTCCCTAAAAAGACTACCCAAAACCATCAATAGTCAAATGGTTAAAAGTGTGGTTCAATCATCCACTAACGAAAAAAGATATGTAGCGTAAGCAGAAAGCATCAGCTCATATTAAAAAAAACAAAAGGGAGAAGAAGAAAGTGAAGAACGATCCAAGATCTTTGAACGAAAGAAAACAGAACTTACCATGCAGAACAATAAAGGGAACAGAGAGTGTGACTTTGACAAGAACGCAAGTAATGACCATAAGCATAGTTGCTGTTTTCAGAAGAGAATCCATCTGATAACGACCGATGACTGGCGATCCTCTTTGGGCTACTCTCGCCATTCCTCTTTCGCTAAACAGCCACCAGTGACTGGCGATCTGGAGACTTGAGAGCTACAGAGATGAGAAATCCTTCGAGAGGGTTATCGAGAACGTTCTCCTCACAATCTAATGAGAGTTGAGACTCGGAGCAGAAAGGAGAGTAAAGTGGGGGTAATTTTGTCATAAATTAATCAGCTGTCTCCAAACATTGCAGTAAATGAGCATTTGAAAATTTAGCTGGTTAGGTTACCAAATAAAATATCAGTGTTTTAATATGGGTCAAATCATTAAATTGAGTCAAACAACTGATAAATAACTGATCCTTTGTTAACCAAACACGACCTATAAACTGAATGTTAGATATGGTTGAGCAAACATACTGAAGAGCTCCAACAGTGCTACAACATTCAGTAGGGTCAGAAAGTGAGAGACTATGGTTCTTGGACATAGGTAAAGGGGAGGTAAAATGTGTAGGAACATGTTTTGATTGATCAAAGTGAGTTCAAAGAAGGAGATCACAAGCGTATTTATTTTGTGTCAGAAGGAGGTTAGTGGTTGTAACTTCAATACCAAGGAAATAATGAAAATGGGTAAGGTCTCTAATGGTGAAGGTGATATGAAGGTCATGAATAAGGATTTGAGTGAATGATTGTGAAGAGCCTATAATCAAGATATCATCTATATAAACTAGTAGAAAGATGGTGTGGGAGGAAGATGTTTGAATAAAAAGAGAAGTGTTAGACTTTAAAAAATCGAAACGAAACCAAGGCTATAAAAATTTTCACTCAATTTATGAATCTATAATTTTTTTTCAATTGACACGTATAGTTAAGATGACAAAGATAAGTAAAACTTGGTGGTTGATATATGAACACTAATTCTTGAAGGTTACTATGTAAGAAGATATTGTTAACATCAAGTTGATGAATTGACCAATTTTAAGAAAAAGGCAAAGATGAGAATGATACAATTGATTATGGGTTTGACAATATGACCAAATATATCAACATAATCAGGACTAAGAGACTGGTGAAAGTCTTTAGCAATAGGGTGAGTCTTGTAGTGATTAACGGTACCATCAAGTTCGCGCTTGGTATGAAAGGCCTATTTATCATTGAGATAGTTAGAGATGGGAAGTGGACGAACCAAATTCCAAGTGTTATTATGATGGAAGGTGTTAAACTCTTATAGTATAACTTGTTGTAAATATGAGAATTTGTTTACCTCAATAACCAAGGTACGATGAAGCTTAATTGAAGCTTGAGGTAATGGTGTTGTAGGTTGTGTGTTCATGAAAAGATTTGAGTTTATGATTATGATTACTGGTGTGAGTGACCTTGGGATGCAAAAATGGTGGAGTAGGTCGTGGTGGTGATGGTGATGTAGCTGGTGATGGGTGAGAGCATGAAGGGTAAGGTGGAGAAGATATGAAAGGTGGTATCGTATCAGTTGGATGGTCTGGCAAAAAAGAAGTCAGTTTCAAAGAATCTAACATTACTGAGAGATATATATTTTGTCAATGAAAGGGCAATAACCTTTATGCTAAAAGAGTAATCTATAAAAACATAGAAATTTTTTTTTGATGGAGTTTATCAAACCTAATGTAGCCAAGATAGGGAAGCATATGTACCCCCAAAACCAAAGATGATCAAGGTTAGGAGGTTTATATAGAGATTTATGATGAAAGGTTGGTGACGAAAGGAAGTTTAAAAGATACACAGTTGTTAAAAAAAAAAGTAAGGTTAAGAGGTATGCAGGAGGGTGAGACTGGTTTTGATAATATGAAAAATTTTATGTTCGACAACCACATTTTGTTGTGACATATTAGGATAGGAAATGCATTATGAAATGCTTTGAGAAGTGAGAAAAAATGTGCAAAAGGACCTTTGATGAGTTTAGGTGCTTAATCTTATTAAAACATTTTGATTTTAGAGGAAAAGAGGTTTTTAACTTAGGTTTGGAAGAGATAAACAGTTTGAGATTTATAAGTTATAGGATAAAGTTAGATTTATAGACTAAAATCATCTTCAAATATGAGAAAGTAATAAGTTCCAGATAAGGAAAGTGAGGGTGAGGGACCCCAAATGTCAAAATGGATAAGTTGAGAAGATTATGATGCTTGTCTTGAAGATAAAGTGGAAGGCAAATGACTACTTTTTCTTTAAAAGCAAGAAGTACAATGATTATTGACTCTTGAATTTTGTAAAGAAAGAAAAGGAGACAACTTAGACATTATTTGATGACATGAATAACTAAGATATTTATGGAAGGCAAATGACTACTTTTTCTTTAAAAGCAAGAAGTACAATGATTATTGACTCTTGAATTTTGTAAAGAAAGAAAAGGAGACAACTTAGACATTATTTGATGACATGAATAACTAAGATATTTATGCCAAACTTGAAACAGAGCTTGAAAGTAGTGAGAGCAATTGGATTAGTGAAAGTAGAAGGAATCTTCTTAAGATAAGGATTATTGTGAATGCGACCTGCTAATAGAGGAATTAAATTCAATAAGACAAGAGTTGCCTTTAACAAAATTAGGAATAGAAAAAAGATTTATAGCGAGTTAAAGTACAATTGAGATGCCTTTACAGTGAAGAGAGTGAAAGTGAATCGACAATATTAATAAACCAGTAGAAGATATAGGAAAAGTATTACCATTATCGACAATCACTTTATTAGTACCTTGATACAATTGTTTGAATTCTACTACATGCAAATTAGGAGTCATATGTGCATAAGCACTTGTATTTGGAAGCTACTTTGCAATGTCACTTGAAATAAACAAAGGGAGGGCGCATGAGGTTAAAGGCATAGAATACGGTATGAGGCATAGAAGGGTTTAAAGGTATGGAATACGGTTTGAGGCATAGAAGGGTTATATCGAGATATTAAGGGGATATTTCTATATCAAAAATGACTAGTGATAGTTATGTGACCAATCTTTTTTACAAATTAGGCATTTTGGAGGAAGTCTGGTGAAATAAATTAACAGTAAAAATGACTCCTTGTATAGTAAATAAGTTATTATAAAAAGGGAGGTAGGGTATACTAAGAAAAGGTTGAGTTTGGGCTATTAATTTGGTGCATTAGAAGTGTTGGGCCAAGAATTAACGGGGATAAAAATGGGCTTAAGCTACTTCTTAGATTACACATGAATCTTGAAAAATCGTGGAACGCCGCCTTGTATCTGTGACATTATTATCAAAGTGATTAGAATAATGCCATAGAGCCCGATTGAAGCATGTATCCATTTATCAAATAAATGAGACTCACAGAAAATGAATGAATAGATGCTCATAAAATATGATAGGAATAGAGAAACGGGATAACTTGATCTCATTTCACACTGCCACTGTTAATTGCTGCAAACGCCGTCTCTACAGGTCCCGGTGAAGATTGATGAAACATCAACGGTCTTTGCTCGTGAAGGAGCAACTTGGAGTGGAGTTCAGTGGTCGGTGGTATTTCACGATTTTCAATCACGGTGATGAATTACTTAAAATCAGATGATCAAGCCATTAAGAATAAAAAGCACCAAATCTTCTGAAGATACGAGGGCACATATAACTACGAGGTCTTCTGCAGTGGAGGCAATAGTAGAGAGAGAATCAGCTACAAAAGAGTTGTTTTTTCAGTCGTATGAAGTCGACGTCTGATAAAGGTTTGTGAACGGAGGTTTGCCGTGGGAAATGACTTTTGAGGTGGTTCATAAATCTCTTAGTCCCTTACAGTTTCACATCAGAGAATGATTGAAGAAATGGCAGAGAAGAGGATTGCACCGTGACAATAGAACGCAAATTGGACCATTTTTTGCCACCGAAGATACTCGGAAAAAGATGATGAAGAGTTGATAGTGAAGAATCAAAAGCCTTGAAAGGGGTTGGGATATGAGATCACAGGTTAATGGGATGAATATCATTTGTTTTCTCCATGGATAAAGATAATTCGTATTGTCCAAAGTAAGAACGATGAGATTTGTAATAGTTATGATGGGTGGTGTTAAGTTTGGTTGGAAAGGAAGAGAACAGTAACGCAGGGTGAAAAAAGAAAACTGGAATAAAAAAACATCCTGTTAATGAGCCTCTAATACCATGATAAGATGTAGGAACAAAAGAGTAGAATTTGAATTGATGAATAGCATTACATTGTAGAGCTATTCATATATATATCAACTATAAAATACTCGGAGAATATTTATAAATATCAGGAGAGTAATTACAAACATTTTAAAATGCCTAATTACATGAGCTAAAAGCAAGGCATAACATTTTAAATCATTAGAAGTGATTCTCAAATATTCTTAGACTTTATCAATAACCATTTAAATGGAACAAAACTCCATGAAAACCCATTCACATAACAAGCACCATCTTAAAAACTGTTTCATCTACAGCCAATAATTTGATTCCAATAAGACTAAACATCATACTAATATATACTGTTTAGCACCAACATTACTCAGGAAAGTTTAGGTATTATTCTGACACAGCAGAACTCATCCCCTTGAAACTGTTTACAAATGATACTCTTAAGAGACTTTATTCCGACCAAAATTTCATGAAAGCAGTTACAAACCCTTTAAAGATAGCCCAAAATGGGTTACTTTCTGATTCTACAGGACTTTTGGATGCGCCATCCCATGAGCCGCTGGGAACATAAACCAAGGAGAATTTTTATCATTCAACATAAACATTAACTTTAGATCATTGGGATTGCCATTTGGAAACACATGTAGAAAGTTGTGAAGTTAAAATTCCTGGGTATACTTACAGATTAATTCTATCTAACTGCGGGTTGTTTCCTTTCGGCAAGTTGCACCTATGTTGGACATCAGCTTTACTTTCTCTGTCTACTTCTTGGGTAACCAACTTGCCACTACTAGTCCTAGTGCTAGCTCCATCCGAAGACTTTGTTTGGCCAACAATTTGAGCATTCAAATCCTGCAAAGGGTCATCAGCAACAGCTCAAAGCAGGTGAACACCAAACAATTTGCAGTAAGAAATGTATCTTTTGGTAAAACATGGCATCAAGAAAAGTAAATACGCAACTTAGTTTCTACATAAATCACAGCCCGCTAAAAAAGTAAAACTTTTGTAAGATCAACTCCTATGTGATTAATACATTTCGTCAAGAAAATGCACGTGAAAGTGGATCAAAAGTAGCAGAAGACAGCAGCCATAGACCACTAGAACTCAGTTATAATCACTACCACAGTCCCACTGTAATGTCTGAATTTGAGATGCAATTGAGCTTCTATTAACACGTGCAAGGTAATTATTTTCAGCGAGTTTGCTGATAGTTACTTTCAGCTAGCTTTACCTATTTTTAGAATAGATTTTTAAGAAAAGAAAATTAGCTTAAACTTGACATGCATTATGTACCAAACCACATTCCAGATAGCAATTTAATTTGAATAACATGATATTACACCACCATGTTCAGGCTACATGCACGTTCATCTACTTTGTCAGTATTTATGAACGCCACAAACATATTAGGAAAAAAATTTTAAAGTAAACTATGCCCAGAATTACAGAATATATAAATTAACAAATGACTGAATAAATAAACTCACATTAGTTTCTGCAACTGCCTCATCAGGTTGAGACAATTTGGCTTCAACAAGTATTTCATGAGTATCATTAGCAATGCCTTGTCTGGTGGAAGATGAACTCGAGCTTTCCAACACTGGATCGCTCAAAGCCTTTTCAGTTCCCAAACCAGAGTTTCCTTCCAAAATAGGACTTACCAAGACTTCCACTTCTTCATAAGCAGCCAAAGAGGAACTTGTTGAGCCAGTTATCTCATCAGTAAAATAAATGTTCTTCCCTGATTCCAGCTGCTCTCTTTCCATATCCGTTTCTTTGAAAGTTTGGTCAAATAGTTTAACTTCAGTAGAACTTTCATCAGATTTCTCAGCTGATTCCGGAAAAGGTCGCAATGGAAATGTTTCTACTATTACAGTTTCCAATTGAGTTACTTTAGCCCTAGATGCTTCCACTTCTTTGGAAGTTTCCTCCATTTCCGGCACGTCATTTAATTGAATTACCTCGACTTTTGGTTCATCAGATTTTTCATTCTCTTTAGTTACATGACCACCGTTAAGCATTTTGTTACCATCAAACCCCAGCTGTTGAGGCGCTACTACATCCTCCACTTGGATTACTTTAGCCCTAGACGATGGCACTTCTCTGCCAGTTTCCTCTGTTTCCAGCACTTCATTTAATTGAATTGCCTCAACTTTTGGTTTATCAGATTCTTCATTCTCTATAGTTACACGACTACCATTAATCATTTGCTCACTTTCGAACCCCAGCTGTTGAGACTCAGTGCATGTTCCAATAGAAATTATCTCAGATTCTTCACTTATACGCTGACCATGATCTGAAACAAAAGCAGTTCCATTTGGTGATATTGAGTGAGGAATTCGTGGTTCTGTAGAAATTGTACCCAGAGGATGCTGCTCCAATAACTGATCTGCATTTTGTAGCCCAAGCAATGACTTGCCAGGACCCAACACTCTATTTTCCTGGATGATCTCTCGAACAATCTCCCTAACAGTGTAGAAGGATCCCCCAACTTCCTTGTGCGTGAGGTTAAGAGATGGAAAGTTCCCACCGTTCAAACTCTGGTATCTGCATGCAAGTCAATCGTATGAGTGGTAATCCAGGTTGCATATACTTTCTAATAACTTGAAAAGTAACAACCAAACGGATATTTGAGAGTGATTAAAGTAGAAGAAGTTTCCTCCTTAAATTCAGTCATAATAGCAATGATCTAACTTATGGACATCATTTGGTGTTATATGTAAGTCGTGGAAAGCTGTACTACCCATAATCTACCAAGAACCCAGTTCCCTGAAAATTGTGTACTTCCTCTTCCAGATTGTCAGAGTTGGATTTCAAAGCTCAAAGCATTCTCTTACTCTCTATAATCATGCAGGAACAAGCATCAGTACAACAGAAAGACATACAAGAAAATCAATTTGATATGTTCCTATTCTTTATGAGGAAAAAGGGTGAGGAATCAAAAGATTAACAGCAGCAATTTCTCCAAAGGTAATCATCATCATATTACTTTTTGATGAAGGATTCAACCATTTCTTTTCTCTCCTCCTTTGAGCGACGAATGCGAGACTTCCTGCCCCCAGATTCATTGCACTTAGCTAAGGCAAATGTTTGACCAACCCAACCACCTTTTATAGCATGCATGATGCTGAAAACTTCCACCACCTTTTAGTTAATATACCTACATGTTCCAACGCCAAAATTCAATAGTTACAACCACAGATATAAAACAGTTCTTATTAAAACAAGAAAGTGTCAATAAGTTAGCCATAATCAATCAAAATAACGCAGATTTTCAATGGCTGGGAAGGAACCGTATGGAAGGATTGAGCAGATAACACTATACAGATTCTGGGTCTTTTTGGACTTCGAATTGATGCAAAAAAGTTTCCAAACAGAAATGCCAAAAACAAAAAGTTGAAGTAATTTCCAAATACTAAAATGCAGATATCATTATTCACTCAACTGAAATGTCGACAAAATCTCACATTGGGATGTTAGGCAACAGGTACGCAGCAAATAGAAAGCAGAGAACTAAAAATTCGCTTAAACCAAGAAAATACTCACCATCAAATAAAACCATAATATCAGTAAACTAAGAAAAAAGAAGAAGCATAACGGAGAGCAAGCTCAAATAACGCATCATCAATGTATTCAGACGGTACAAAATTCACAACCACCGTCATCAAATTGAGTAGTGTAGTCCACTCCAGTAATCAAACATACTAAATAGAAAAAAAGAAATAACAACTTGAAAAATTCATGAGTAACCCAAGAAGCCCATTTCATCTTCGCACGCAGATACAAACATAACTACACCAACAAACTAAAACTGAGGAACAACAAAACCATAAAGTAGAAATGTGCTTAGCTAAGGATGAACGAAAAAATGGCAAGTGGAAGATGAAAAAGGAAAGCAAAATGCATGGAATTGCGAAGAGAAGAAAGACCGAGTGTGGAGTCACCTAAGCGAGAGAGAGCGGGAGACAGATTCGGTTCTGACTTCCGAGGGGGTTTTGCAGTGATTTTGAAACCCTAGACAGACAAGACAGTAACACTAGCTGGTAACCAATTGGTCCCAGGGACCCAGCGTAGGCGCGGGAATTTGGTAATTATTTTAAAACTTCCGGGTTGCCAGGTAAACATACATACGTGATACGACTATAATGGGTCGGGTTTTATTATGAATCAAATCGCGGGTTCGTAGACTTAACTTCGGGCCGAACCGACAGAGCAACAAGCTCAAAGAGCCTACCTATATCAAACTTCTTCTTCTTCACTCGCCCTAAAATCAAGCAATCCCTACTGTTTCATGGATATGGACTTGAAAAGAGAAAGAATCGAATTTATAATCATCATTCTGGAAAAAAAATTGCCTCTACATCAAAGGGATATACAGTGATTTAAAGAATACAATTTCTGAATCTGATAACTCAAAACTATTGTGAACAAGAAAAGGATGAACCTATGAGGATGATGATGTAGCTAGTCGTCTTCAAAATTTTGTGATATACCATGCAAAATGCAGCTATTCTGCTCTCCCCTACACTCTACGTGTGCAGATGAGGGAAATAATACGAACTCTGCGTCCAAGTGTTAAGCTAAAAGTTAGAGCTTGTGGACTATCTGGAGCTCAAATTTGAAAGCTTCCTATGTCCCGAGTGGCTTCTGTTTATACCCAGACCTGATTCTTTCATAAAGTTTTTCTCTGGTCTTTCTTTTTTTGTCCATCTTAATCTTGTATCTTTCTGCCCTCTCCAATTCGTAAATTCCCTGCAGTGCACTTCACCAGTTGAAGGCCATAACCACCTCTCCCTCAGATAGTCTCCATCATCAGCAGCCTCCGCAAGATCTTCTGATACACCACCACCTTTGCGCACCTATTCTAGAAGACAGAAGCAACGTGATTCCACCACATGTGCCACTTTAGACTTGTTCAATTTCCAACAGCTAAATGGCAAGAATCATGCAGAGTGGGAGGAAGTCAAGGGCCACATGGAGGGAGGAGTTTGTTAAACAACTGCACGCCCTGAGCAGTTCCTTGGTTTCTGCTTTCTATTGCACATAATGTGGATGCTTCATTATAAATATTCCCTTAGGTTTAGTTTAACTTTATGCTTATGAATATTTGTAATTCTTGTCGGGAGAATTGTCCTCTCCATACGGACACAAATGTTGGAGAATTATTGTTTACGATCCTTGCACAAGTTCTGCTAATAATACCACTCTCTTCTTAATTGTTTTCCTTCTTGTTTGTCTGTCTTCTCATACTATTTTGGTATCAGAGCCAAGTTACTATCATGGTGCAAACATGATCTACTGTACACCCAAATGATCCAGATATCACTCTTGATTCCGATCCCATTGCTCAACAATTATCCGCCATCGCTTCTAAGTTAAATACCATAGATGCTCTCGCTACTGAGGTGGCTGCACTCAAAATGTAGTCAAACAATTATCACCATGGAGAATCAAGTCAAAAGGATCGAGATAGAGGGAAAGGAAAGTTTGACGAAGGTGAAGACGTGGATAGCCCATGGTGGCTTAAAAATCCTTCACATCGACATCACGCCAATATGGAATTTCCTAAGTACGAAGGGGGAGGGGGGATCCACGAGGTTGGATTTTAAAATCTGAAAAATATTTCCGTTATTATTAAACTCCTGACGAATTGAAGGTGGACATCGCTGTTATGTATTTGGAGGGAGATGCGTTGGACCTATTTCCATGGATCAACAGTGAGTGCACTCTGTTGTACTGGGAGGAATTGGTGAAGGCACTATAAGAGAATTATGGACTTGCAGAGTTTCAGAATCTAGATGAGCATCTCCGCAATGTTAGACAGCTGGGTAGCGTTCAAGAGTATCGTCAGGAATTTACGAAACATGCTGCTCGCGTAAAGAACTAGCCCGATGCCTTTTGGGAGTTTTTTTGAATGGATTAAAAGAGGAATTGAAGACTGATGTTAGAATTCACAAGCCCAGAAGCGTTTATAAGGCAATGAGCTTGGCTCTAGAATATGAAATTGAAGCCCAACCAAATTGTGGGCCTAAGGCACCTAATTGGACATCTCAAGGGCGGCCCAATACCAACTCTAGCTGAGTAAACTGAGACCATCGCTCCTTATCATCCAATTTTCCAACATCTCATGCAACTCAGTCCTCGTCCACAACATCGACCCAAACCATAACTCCTCCATCATCAACCAGACCTTGGGACGCTGAACAACAGGATCATCGTGACAAAGGACTTTGTTTTTGTTGTAACGAGAAATTCTCTCCGGGTCATCGTTGTAAGCTGTCAACGTTTGCACTGATGGAGCTTGAAGATGACGTGGTGGCTGAAGGAGAGGAGAACGACGAACCAGAATCCGATGCCACCGGTGAAGGTTTGGCCGAGATTTCCTTCCATGCTATCTTGGGAAAAACTTCGGGCACCACGATGAAAATTCAGGGGATCATTCATGGGAGGAAAGTACTTATTTTAATAGATAGCGGGTCAACTCATAATTTCATCTCTGAGAAAGTAGTGGACAAACTAAATTTATCTGTTCAAATCATCCCATCTTTTGGTGTGCAAATTTACAATCGAGACGTGATTAGTTGCAGCAAAATTTGTCGTGACGTGGAGGTCCAATTACCTGGATTAAGCATCAAATAGGATTATTATCCCTTTGCCATTGGAGGTGCAGACCTTGTTCTGGGTATCAAATGGCTGGCTTCTCTCAATACTGTGCAAGCAAATTGGAATGAGATGTTCTTGATTTTTAATTTGAACGGGAAGAGGTATAAGCTGAAGGGAGTTCTTTACTAATCAACAACTGAAGCCACTTTTAAATTCCTTTCCAAAGAACTCAAGAACCCAAGTAAAATATCTTCACCTCCTCCAGTTATTCAAAGTCTCGTTTATCAATTTGACTCTATTTTTATGGAACCCACTTCACTGCCATCATTCCGAAATCATACAAATCCAATCCCATTACTCCCCAATTCTAAACCTCCGAACCTGCGACCTTATTGTTACCCATATTCCCAAAAGTCTGAAATTGAAAAACAAGTGGCTGACTTATTACGTTCAGGCTTTATAAGACCCAGCTCCAGCCCTTTTGCTAGTCCTGTTTTATTGGTTAAAAAAAAGGATCACTCTTGACGAATGTGTGTTGACTATCGTAGCTTGAATCAGATCACAATTCCTGACAAATATCCCATTCCGAATGTTGATAAACTTTTATATGAATTACATGGAGCCACCATTTTTACCAAAATTGATTTGCATTCTGGTTATCACCAGATCAGAGTAAATCTGCCTAATGTATATAAGATTGCCTTCAGGACACATTCGGGTCATTACGAATTTATTGTTATGCCCTTCGGACTTACATATGCCCCCTCAACCTTACAATCCGCCATGAATGATCTCTTTCAACCCTTCCTTAGAAAGTTCATTCTTGTGTTCTTTGATGATATTCCTATTTACAGTTCTAAAGTTGAACAACATTTTAATCATTTAAAGACTACCTTTCAGCTTCTTCACGATCATCAGTTTTATGTTAAGGCCTCTAAGTGCTTGTTTGGCCAACCTCAGATTGTCTTTCTGGGACATGTGATATCATCTAAGGGGGTGGGTGTTGATAAAGACAAAATTCAAGCCGTTAAGAATTGGCCCATACCAGCTAATGTCAAAGAGCTACAAGGGTTTTTGGGATTAACGATTACTACTGCAGATTTGTGAAAAATTATGGGATGATCGTTAGAGCATTAACTGATCTCACAAAAAAAATGGTTTCAAATGGTCATCGGAGGCAGAAGCAGCATTTCAAAAACTTAAACAAGCCCTTATCATTCCTATATTACAATTGCCTAAGTTTAGTCATCCTTTTACTGTGGAATGTTATGCTTCTTCAGAAGATGTAGGTGTAATCTTGCTTCAAGGGGGCCATCCAATTGCATATTTCAGTAAAGGACTTTCCTTCTCTAATCGTTTGAAATTTGCTTATGATCGGGAATTACTTGCACTTGTTTTAACATTACAAAAATGGAAACACTATTTGATGGGCAGACATTTTTTTGTAACCTCTGATCACTGCAGTCTTAAATATCCCCTGGATCAGCGACTCACAACTAATGAACAACAACGCCTCCTGTTGAAATTGCTACCATTTGATTTTTCCATTATTTATAAGAAGGGTGTTGAAAATAAAGGGGCTGATGTGTTATCTAGGCGACCTGGCCATGCTAAATTGTTATCTTTGGTTATTCCTATTTCCTTGGATTTTTTGGAATTACAGGATTCTTTACAGAATGATTCCTACACAAAGAACATCATAACTGTTTTATTATAAGATGCTAATGCATATCCAGATTTCCAAGTTGTGGACCAGAAGCTTTATTACAAACACCATTTGGTAATCCCTGATCAATCTTCTCTAAGGCAGAAACTACTTTCTGAATCACATGACACCCCCATCGCTGGACATGGACGTTATTTAAAGACACTAAAACGGCTATCTTCTAATTTCTTTTGGCCGCGTATGAAACATGATGTGAAGTTATGGGTTCAAAATTGTTTGGTTTATCAATAGTCCAAACACCAAACATTGGCTCCAGCGGGTCTTTTGCAACCATTACCCCTTCCAAATAAAATATGGGAGGATATTTCACTTGACTTCATCACAGGACTTCCCAAATCTGGTGGCTTTGACACTATACTCATGGTAGTGGACCGTCTTAGTAAATACTCACATTTTATTCCTTTATCACACCCCTTTACTGCAAAAACTGTTGCCACTATTTTTTGTAGGGAGATTGTAAGCCTTCATGGCATTCCAAAGTCCATCGTTTCAGATAGGGATGTTCTCTTTTTAAGTGCTTTTTGGCAGGAATTATTCAAACTTAGTCAAACACAACTATGTATAAGTACAACTTATCATCCTCAATCCGATGGACAAACAGAGGTGGTGAATAGATGTTTGGAGACTTACCTATGGTGTTTTGCCCATGAACAACCACACTCATGGCACAAGTACCTTCCTTGGGCTGAATACTCTTTCAACACTAGTTTTCATTCTTCCACAGGGACCACACCTTTCCAAATTGTCTATGGTCGGGATCTACCTGTAACTCAGCCTTATGTTAAAGGAGAAACTCACATAGCTAATCTTGAAGAACAACTATTCACTCTGATATGCTTAAATTGTTGAAAGCAAATTTACTTGAGGCTCAATCATGAATGAAGACTCAAGCGGATTCAAAAAGAAGAGATCTACAATTTAATGTTGGTGATTCAGTTTTCTTGAGAATTCAACCCTATCGCCAACGCTCTCTTTCTAAATGCAGGTATAAAAAGTTATCTCCTTGATTTTTTGGCCCATAAAAAGTGGTGCGTCGTGTTGGACCAGTAGCTTATGAGCTGGCTCTCTTTGATTCTGCCAAAGTTCATCCCATCTTTCACATTTCTTCGCTGCGTCCTGCTTATGGATAGCAACCGGCTACACCACCACCTTCTCTTCCCATTAATTCAGATTGGGAACTCATTTTAACACCTGCTAAGATCATTGGTCATCGCTGGGTTAATTATGGCGGAGTATCCTCACTAGAGCTATTAGTATAGTCGAATGAACGACCAATTGAAGAAGCTAGTTGGGAAAATTATGACTTATTAGCTGAACAATTTCCATCTTTTTGCCTTGAGGACAAGGCGTTTTTTCAAGGGGGGAGTAATGATACACCACCACCTTTGCGCACCTATTCTAGAAGAAAGAAGCAATGTGATTCCACCACATCTGCCACTTTAGACGTGTTCAATTTCCTTCTGTTAAATGGCAAGAATCATGCAGAGTGGGAGGAAGTCAAGGGCCACGTGGAGGGAGGAGTTTGTTAAACAATTGCACGTACTGGGCAGTTCCTTGGTTTTAACTTTCTATTGCACATAATGTGGATGCTTCATTATAAATATTCCCTTAGGTCTGGTTTAACTTTATGCTTATGAATATTTGTAATTCTTGTTGGGAGAATTGTCCTCTTCATACAGATACAAATATTGGAGAATTATTGTTTAAGATCCTTGCACTAGTTCTGCCAATAATACCACTCTCTTCTTAATTGTTTTCCTTCTTGTTTCTCTGTCGTCTCATACTATTTTGTCAACGTTACGATTTGATCCAATTACAAGGTATAGGATTTGGATCCCATATTGATTAAATACAAAATTAGTGTGGGATTTATAAGAACTTTGGGCTCTCCACCCTCATAAGCTAGCTTTTGGGGTGTGGCTCTCTTAAAAGTCCTTATCAATTGGTATCAGAGCCTAGTCTTAAAGTGGTGACTCACGGAGTGATGGCCTGGGAGTGCCAGCTGTGACCAACGTAACCATGACCAGCAAGGATCTCGGAGTGGTGGCCCATAGAGTGGTGACCTGAAAGTGTCAGTCATGATCAACATTATCGTGACCAATGAGGACATTACGGTTTGATCCAATTGCAAGGTATGGGACTTGGATCTCCCATTGATTAAATACAAAATTAGTGTGAGATTTATAAGAACTTTGGTCTCTTCACCCTCATAAGTTAGCTTTTGAGGTGTGGCTCTCCTAAAAGTCCTTATCATTATCCATACTCTTTAACAATGTGAGGCTGAAGTATTTTGCCCATATGATTCCCTTCCTCTGTTCAATTGGGTGCTGCTCCTCAAAGGAACCAGTGCGTGGATCTATGTAGACCATCTTACGTGCACTATGATATGCCCACACATTAACAAGGAGTTCCAATATTGGACAGTAATAGTGCTTCTTCTGTTTATAATTAAACAAACAAATAAAATATCAATAATTTTGTACACTTACACGGAACATCTATTTCAGGCATTTTGGGATCCAAGCATCTTCACCTCAAGTTGGGATGAGCCAAACAGACATCCACTGGCTTTACTTGAATTTGTTTGCAGGGCATAAAGAGAGTCAACAAACATCCTATTCAAATTTAAGCATCAACTAAAATGCATCACTGATCACTTCTACCACTTTTGAAATGATGAGCAATTCACACAAGATCAGGAGAAGTTTTCAGTTATTAGTATCTTACCTGAAAATATAATAAACTCCAAAAAGGAACGTGTTGGCATCACCCAGCAATCAAGTTCAGACCAATGACCTCCATCTTCTAGCATTGGCGGAAGACCTTCCAAATTTGATGGCAATGAATACATTTGGCAGAAAGCATATTCAAAAGCAGTTCTAAATGCATTCACAAGTCAGAAGAGGGTCAGATTTGAAGCGAATAAATTCAAGAGAAAATTCTTAAACTGAAAAAAAAAGCACACCATCTAAGTGAAAACTTAAAGATAATTCAAATAGGACTGGGAACTCCCTTGAAGATGTCTTGAAGCTGGTCAATTGCTATATCAAAACATAACTACAGTAACAGTACAACAATATGTAGCTGATGTATAATGACGTCACAAGCACAAATATCTAGCTTGCTTTAATATTAGCAATTCCTCCAAGACTTTAGCAGTTAACTGAAAACTCTCAAAGAGTGAAACACTGATACAACACTCATTCTCTTGCACCTATTAGCATCAACCTCATCAAATAGCTATCAGGTACACAAGCAAAAGCACAGATAGAAATGAAATAGTGGAAAAAAGAACAAGAGCCAACTGAAAACTAGTAAAGTATGCAGCACAAATTCAGAAGCATGTAATATGTATGATCAAGTTCACGCTATATATGATATCCAACTGATAGAAAACATAACACACCTGTAGTGTCCTGCATTTAAAATAATGAAGCAGTTTACACCCATGAGGGGTATTGGAGTAATTGTTCTTTAAATAACTACTAACGGTAGTTATGTTGCTTGAACGTTAAAAAATAAAAGAACAAGAGATGAGATCTGCTTCTTGGTGTGTTTTTCTAAATTCCTTACTATTTTCATACTTGAAAGAAGTGGAAAAACACATTCTGCTATATTGTGCTTTAACCGGTGAAAATTCAACACAATCCAAGTATGTAATTTTGTTTTTGTATGCATATGAAAGATCCTATTTATAACATTATCTATGTGATTATGTTCTTGCTTAGTTATTTCTAACATTGGTATCAGAGCATAGGTTTGTTTTTTTTATATATGCATGCGTACGATTTGAAATAAACCCATTGCATGTTTCACGTTATTTTTAGATCTTTTGTTTGTTGGACTTGTGATTATTTTGTGGTTTCTGGTATGTCAAAAGTCATACTCGGTATCAAACTAGATTACTTCTCTTTCTAGAAGTATGCTTTTGTTTTCTGCAACACCAAGAAGTGAGATACGGTTGAAAGACACAGAATATGATATACTATATCTTGCTATACCGTATATCTGTTATACGCTTATGATTTTACTCATTCTGTTTCTTATAATCCAACCTAAAAATGTCGATTTTCATTATGATTGTTGACAGTGAAAAATGAATGGTGTTTTATTTTTCGTTGCTTCTCATTCTGTTTTCGGAAAAGACGATGTTGGTTTGTTTTTCTTCGTTCGTCTCTGCAAGATGTTTTTATTTTTTCTAAAGCCAGAAGAGAAGAGTTTAAAAAAAACTGCAAAAAACGAAACGCAGATGAAGAAGAAGAGACTTCTTCCTAACTACATTCTAACGTTGGATAAGACAACGTGTGCATATGTTCACATATAAATATATATATATAAGATATGCATATATAAATATAATATTTGTGGCTCTAAACAACAGATACGTTGTTATAGATATATATATAAGTATAATAAGACAAAAAGTCTTATCAAATTGTTCTTGATAACCTAGAATTGGTTCAGGCTTTGGA
>JANQAP020000582.1:2429331-2457542 GCA_026874005.2 Erythroxylum coriaceum
GTCAACAACATTTTCAAAGATTAATTTAACCTGGAGTACAGATTACGGTGGCCAGTTGATGTGAAATGCAGACAAAAATATGGAATGACTCTTCATAAGCTATTTGGTTCTCCTTATCATCACATAAATTGTAGTATTGAAAGTCAGTTTCATGTAACTAGCAAAATAAACATATGATTATGTATTCAGGCTTCAAAGTATCATTGTATCTTGAAAAATAGCGACGGCTCAATAGTTTTCTACTTTCATGATGACAATTACCAAATCTAAAATCAAGCAATGGTTTAATTATAAGTACAACTACTAGTTTAAAGAATATTCTTCCACGAAAAGAGGAGAATGAAGATCAAGGGAATGGGCCACCACTGAACAGCATTACTTGAACTTTTTAGTTTTGTTCAGGAGAGTACGGAAAACCATGCATCGCCTTCATTCGCTCAGAAAGCCTAAAACACCGCCTGAAATTGACATCTGTTCCTGGAAAGGCTGCTATATCCATTTTGGTCTACATCCTGTGGACCAATTTTGCATTATCAAGCTTTTGGGATGTGTACTAAAATCTCCAAATTGATAAGTTTTACTAGCGGTACTGTTTCACTTGTCATTATAAGTTTAGTTATAATGCAATTTTTATATAATTGATAGTTCCAATAGTCCTAAGAACTGAAGGACTAAAAGCAAGTCCAGCATTTCAGAGCCTGTAGTAATCAATTAGGACAAATATGCTCTTCGTCAGCAAATTAAGTTTACTGTACCGGCTGCAGCAATCAACTGCTAATTGTTTCCAACAAACTAACTAGAAAGTGTATCATTCCAGCCGTCCTTGGTAAATTTCAACTAAAGAAACATTTTTGTTTGCAGTTAAGGTCTAAACCACATGTGCACGCCAAACGTTTCGTTATTCATCGAATTTAACGAAAGGCTATTTTAATGTTGTCTCGTGTTCTACTTCCCATGTCCAAGCATCAACCAAAATTTTGGCAACCAGCATAAGTGCCCAAGAGAACAAAGAAATGAGAAGAAAGAATATGATATTATTGAAAGTATAACTTTAAAATCCAGATCCAAAATAAACCTGATGACTTCTTTTACACAAAGATAGGACTGAACATAAGAAACAAGGAAAGTACCCATTCTAATGCAACAAAAAACAAGCCCCAGTCTATGTCCTAAAATCAGCTGGACTTCACAACAAGTGAAGAATTTATGTATTTCTGTAGCTAAGTTCTCATTTCCGTGATAAAATGATAACATACAGAAGAAACCATAACATTCTGACACCTATATTCCAACAGAACCAAGATCATTCTTTTATGGTGATTACAAGGAGTGTAGCTAGTAGCCAACCCCAAGATATGCTGCTATGTTAATTTACATAACATGAAGCTAATAACAAGGAAATGAACTGATCGATTCTTTACAATATGGTCAAAAAACTGAAGTGAAGCGTTTTAAGATGCAGAGCTCTTGCCATCTTCAACCTTTCTTTCCCACTGAGACTAAAGATATCAGTTTATTTGTCAATTTCTTGAATATTTTTACCTTAATTTGGCCTCTCGGAGGAGGAAGTCTCACCTCTGGCCTTTTTGGGGTCTTCTTATACTCATCTTCCATGTTCTTTGGGCTGTAAGCAACAGAGTAGGAGTAACTCTGTGCTCAAACAGAGAAGAAAGAGAGACGGAGAGAATAGGAAATTAGAAAGAGTTATCAGAAATAACTGAAAAAAGAAAGAGAAGATTTAGTGGCCAAATGAGGTGTAGAAGAGCATGGTGTATAAGTAGCTGCAACTGTGGGCAGGGGTCCCATTCATGTCACTCCTGTTTGAGTTAAAGCTTAAGTCATAACATTAGTCAACTTTTTGCATTGTGTGAACAGAACAATGCACGAATAAAACAAAACTATATACACGGCAACTGTGGGCAGGGGACCCATTCATTTCACTCCTGTTTGAGGTAAATCTTTAGTTCAACTTTTCGCATTGTGTGAACAGAACACTGCACGAACAAAACAAAACTATGTATATATTATATTGAAGTAAATTAAGCAGAGAAAAGTAAATAGCATGTGGACATTTTGATGGAAATCGATTATCACCATACAAGTGTTTTCTTAGAGTTTAATTATTCATATTTCATTTGCACAATATATAATATTTAGAACCGAAATGAATTTAAGCCACTTGAAAGAAATTTTATCTCACCGTATATATGTATTCTCTGGAGTTAGAATGATACATCAAAACAAATTCAATCGTTATACCTGTTGTGCATAATAAGTACAGATATTATTCCTCGTTTCCAGTGATCGCACGTAAATAATAAAAGTTCCGTGGGTTTCCAGGCAAATCTGTGGCTTTATATAGATTGGTGAAATCCTTGAACGTGATTTAAGGTTTCAATTCTCTAGGTTTAAATGTCATACGCCGTAGGTCAAACGTTTCAAACAATAACACAAATACTGTGCAGACATTATCGTATGGAGTTTTCCTTGTTGGTGCATATCCAATCGATCAGTGTAGTTTACATCTATTTTGCTATCGTCTAATGTTATCTTCTTTATATGACAACTATCACTAGCCTTAAAAGGCATTTTTCGTATAAAAATATGATTATGATGTAATGACCATGTAAATGTAATTAAGGATGGTTATTAAGTGTATTTGTAGTATTAGAATTATTAAATAAAGTGTTATGTTATTATTTGGAGAAAATTAGTATATAGAGTGTTTATAGAAAGTAACGAAGTTGAAATAATTTATAGTGTATTTGGTTAGAAAATGTATTAAGGAGTTGAATGTATTTGTATTAAGTTTTTGGATCGGAAAACGAAACTTTCGAAGTGGTGAAAAGGAAACTTGCAAGTAGTAAGTGTATTTTAAATTGATTTTATGCAAATGGTTTCCATTTTATCATGAAACGAATATTTATGTTGAGTTTTATGTAAATAATGTTTTACAAGTGAATATTGCTAGCATAAGTTTATATTTTAGCAACATATCAATTTTATTTTGAAAGTTAAATTTTATATGATTGGAAGTTATATTGAAATTGTGTTATTTGTTGATAAAAAGGAAATGAAGTTTTGGCCTATGGTACAGTGTTAGGTTTTATACATGTTATTATACCGGTTAGAGTATTTTGATCGGGCATGGCAATGTTTGGGGAACGTCAGTTACTAGCAGCGGGTGGTATTGTGTCTGTCAATAGTACAGTGAGTCGCTCTTTGCACGTATGGAATATATTTAGTGCTAGCCAAAATTATTAAGGGGGCACGATGCAGAACTGACACTATATATATAGTGCTAGCCAAAATTGTTACAAGTAAGCAATGTAGAACCAGCTCCATAATTATTGATTAACCAGTTGCGGGTAAGCAATGCAGAACCATCTCCGTGACTTTTTGCCTAAGGTATCGTATGGTAAGAAATTAGTGGTGGGTCATATTGTGCAAGAAAATTAATCATGCAGCTACTATTTATTTTAGAAGTAATTCAAAAGGCACCGTATGGTACCAATTCTAATGGTTGACTTATTTTCAGTATAAAAGTTTTCAGAAAATTTATTGTCACCACTGTTTATTGTTTAAGGAAAAAGGAAAATGAAAAATAAAAACTCTTATATTATGAGTTTAGTTTCCAAAAGGCATTTCGAAATAGTAATTTCAGAAAAATGAAGTTGTGTTTTATGAAATGTTATTTTATTACTAGATTGTATGATGTACGAAAGAATTTTATGATACACGAATGAATTTTTATGGCAATTATTTTGCCATGAACTTTATTATTTTATGGGAATATATCAGTTATGTTGTTATGAAAATTTTAATTTTTAGTAAACTGATTAACACTCACTGAGCTTGTTTAGCTCACTCTTATTTTTATATTTTTAAATAAACCACCTTAGGTATGCGTGTAGGTGCTACAGTAGCTGGGACCCCATAACAGGATTAGTTGTATCGTCGAGTGTTGCTTTACTTGTGTCATTTTTGCTATGTATTTGTTTTCTTGAAATTGGCTTAGTTGTACATATGTTTTAAATTATTTTAGAAATGGTCTAAACATGTGATCTTGTAAATATTTATGGGATTGTAAATATGTTTTACTTAATGAACTACGAGGGCTTTGATCCTTGTTTATGTTTTTGAAGTGATGAGAATTATATGTTTGTGGTTGCTTGTGATGTGCACCTGAGGTCCCATGTTGAGATGGAATGCGAAATACTAAAAGTGTTTTAAATCATGTTACGCAAGTTTTTAAAATTTAGGAATCTTTTAAAAAGCAATCATTATGCTATTGAATTTTCAAAAATAAAATCCACTATTTTCTACACTTTTAACTTTTAAAGTATAAAAAGTTTTTAATAATTGAACGACTTGACTTTACGGGAATCCTTCGATTGAGTTAGATATTAATTGAAGGGCTACCGTGGGGTCGCTGGGAGTGCTCCACTCGGGTTCCTGAAGGGGAAGTCCGAGATGGGTCCTTTCAACTTGAGGGAGATGAATCTTATATTTATTACTCAAATATCTCCATATAATTCATATTATATTCAATGACTACCAATTGAGCTACGATTGACTAGAATAAATTGTAAGTAGTATCAAAATATAACAATTCCTATATAAGATACTTTGTTATTTCAAATCAAAAGACCACTTATACAATTATCACACTGAGAATTTCCATAGACATACAAGTAATGTTTTAAATGTAATTTTATATGAGGTTATTTGAATAAACTTGTTATCTAATAAGCACGTATATGTTTGTTTAAGTATCTTCATATTTTAGTCTATGAGATCAACTACTTATTTTATAAGAAAAAACATATATTGTGCTAGTATTTTTATATGTTATTAATGTTCAATCTTAATAGAATAATGACTATGAGAAATTTAAGGATAATATATGAATGCAAAATAAATCCCATAATTATGGTATCATTATAATTTCATTTGTAGTGTACATTTTTCCTATAAACTTTGTCATATATATTTGAATATGTACATGATAAAGAATCCTTTAAATAATTATATTACTAAACTACAGATTGATTGTAATACATAAACTAATAACATAGTGGCAGGAAAGCCATGTAACATATGCCAAATCCATCAATTGAAACTAAATCAAAGTCGAATATAAAACTATTATATAACAAACAGAACATAAGCCCAAAACCAAATCTTAAAACACTAGCAGCTACACTGAACTATCTCTCAGATGTCTTTGGGGTAGATTATAAAAAAAATTTAAGAAAGCCAATATTTTTCCAAGATAGTAAATCCCGAGATCATATGAATCAAAGATCTATTTGCCAAAACTTCATTATGTTCAACTACACCGATATACTTGGAAAGTATGTAGCTAGAAAGAGCCACCAATGAACAAATGAAGGAAGACCTATAATTGCTAAAATAAATCTGAGTTGGAGATGACCCTCATTGAGCTTTAGTCTAAAGATTTAGGCATTACTTTCAATAAAATCAAACTTCTCCTTAAATTTAGCCTTTTTTCACTTTAAGACCAGTCTTAATGACAGAAATTAATAGCCCAGAATACCAAAACCTGAATTGGAGCTTGAGGGCCTTCTAATTATGGCTTTGGCACTATTTTGCTTATGTATGGAGTCCACTAAAGAATAAAAATAGAATGTTGAGGAAAAGGAATGAGCGAAACAAGTAGTGAGATATGGAATGACAAATCCCTGTACTCTTGAAAAAAATTATAATATCATTTGTTATAGGTTAAAGGGTGTATGTATCATCAATTTGACATGTCCATTACTTACACCGTGAATTTCATTTGTTAAATGATTTAGCTAATATAGTGTACTATTAGTTTATGCCCTTATAGGTAATTGGTTGGTTGCAATTTAATGTATGATATTATTATTTAATTAATAAAGGCATTCTTTATCTTTATGTATTACGTTAATTACATTTGATATTTTAATACTAAAAGTAAAATCCCTGGAATAATTAATATGTATTCAAATTATGATGAGATCATAATTATGAGATTCAATTTGTATTTATGTATTATTCCAAATTTATTTCTAGTTGTAGTTTCATCAAGATGACATATTGATGAAATGGTTAAACTAGCACACGTTATGTTTCTTTCTTATGAATAAAATAATTGGTCTCATAAATTAAAGTATGGAGATATTTAAACTAATGTGTGGTTATTTATTAGAGAATATGTTCACTGAACTAACCTGACTATGAAGATCCCAAATAGAATATTACTTATATATCTATTGATTTTCTTATAATGATGGTTGTATAATTGATCTTTAGACTTGAAATTACCAAGGTATCTCATATGAATTACAGTGTTTTGATGCTACTTATGAACTATCTTAGGAAAATTCAGTCGATAATACTTAGATACAGTGTAAAACATATGGAGATAGTTAAATAAGTCAATAAAGAATTTGTCACTGTAAAGTAATTAGAGAGAATGTTCTACTATTTATTATTAGTAGCAATTTAAGGAATTCTCTGACTATAGTGAATTGACATTTTTAATAGTATTTTCAAATATCAATTATAAATCAATTACTAATAAGCAAAAACAAACATTATTTGATACAAAAGAGTAGACAATATATTCATACTCTGTCCAATTGTAACATTGGATGACAAAATGATTAAATTATATAAACTACTTTGACATTCATGATATTTGGGTGGTTATGACATATTGTTACACGTCAATCTTGATATATGAATATAAATTGTTTAATTGAAGAAATAAAGATAAATTAAAAGAAGTTTTAATTTATCTAATTCTAATTATGAATTAAAATTATAATTTATAATCATTGTCAATATATTAGGAACCTATAAGTCACACATAAAGAGCAGTTTAAAAGAGAAAATTCAATTTTAATTAACTTGGACTTAATTATAAATTTTGAGAAACTTTAGGGGTTAAATATGAGATATTTGATTTTATTAAAATTAAATTAAATTAATTATAATTAAAGTTAGAGTTAGATTTCAATTACAATTGAGGCAATTAATTTTAATAGAAACTAAAAGCTCTCTTTTTCTATAAATAAAAATAAGCATAAGGAGCTAGCACTCTAATTTTATTCCTCTCAAAAGTTGAGAAACTGCTCCATAGATATAGTTGGAGGCTGGACGCATGAATAACTCATGATTGACACATCGAAAAGGTTTCAAAAGGATTTCACCAAAAAAATTTCAAGTTATTAAATTATCATATCTGGTAAAAATTGTAAAATATTATTTTTTTGGTGCACCTATGATTTGATCACGATTGGTTTCCAATAGTAGTATCCAAGCCTCCTTTAATTGTTTAACTTGAATTGAGTGCTTAAATGTTATTAATTTGATAAAAAATTAAGGCTTTAAATATTGTTTTAGTTAAATTAAGTTTACAATTTAATTAAAATCAAAACTGTTGTTCTGGAAAATTTTACACTACGTCTCATTGTTCTTTCTTCTAGAAATATGTTTATGGAAGTTGACTTTGTTTTTCTCATCTACTTATGCCATGAAAGGTTCTTTTGATTGTTTTTGTTCTGGAAAACAAACTACTCTGAAGAGAAATTAGAATGAATGTCTCGCTTATATTTATCTTGGTTGTTTTTGTTATGGAAATTGAATTTGCGTATGTTGCCCTTGTGTTTATTTTTATTTTTGTGAGTTTACTGGATAATCACCAGCGACAAAGCACTACCGCTAGTGAGAGATTGAGCTAGTGGCGAATTGTTATTGGTGAGTTGATCACCAGTGGCGAGCCATCACTGGTGATGGCTTGAAACCAGTGGTGAATTGCCACCGGTGAAGGGTGGTTTATGGGGTATCCAAAAGAGGGTATCAAATATCAATTTTACCATCCTCTTGACCAAAAGGTGTTTATCTGAAGACATGCTACATTTTTATAAAGATAATTTATTCTCAAAGAAATTAGTAAGAGTGAGGTAGAACTTAGAGAAGTTTAAGAGAACAAATTCATATCCAAATGGAAAAAGAACCTCAAGTTAATACATATGATGTACAACATATAGTCCATGATGTACTAGTAGGATATGTCATCCCCTATTAGATTAGATCTATATATTAAAAGGGAAGGATAATGAATCGCTCATACATGATGAGCCTACTACTTTTAAAGAAATAATGTTTGATGTTGATTCTTTAAAATGGCATAAACCCATGAGATCTGAAATAGGATCCATGTATATTAACCAAGTATGGACTTTGGTGGATTCACCTGATGGTATTGTACCAATTAGATGCAAGTGGGTTTTTAAGAGAAAAACTAACACGGATGGTAATACACATATGTACAATGCAAGGATAGTTACTTAAGGTTATAAATAAAAACAAGGTGTTGATTTTGATGAAACCTTTTCACCAATAGCTATGCTTAAATCCATAAGGATTTTATTGGCTATGGTCGCATATCATGATTATAAAGTATGGCAGTTGGATGTGAAACTAACATTTTTCAATAAGAATTTGCTGGAGGATGTGTATAGGACATAACTTGAGGGTTTTGAATTAAAGAGATTTGCTAATCAAGTATGCAAGTTACAAAATTCTATTTATATACTTAAGTAAGTGTTATGTAGTTGGAATATCTATTTTGATGAGAAAATCAAAGAGTTTGATTTTATCAAAAATATGGATGAACCATTTGTCTATAAGAAGGTTAATGGGAGTGCATTCGTTTCTTAGTGCTATATGTGGATGAAATATTACCAATGCTCTAGTTTGCAAAGATTTAGTTATCCAAGAACTTGTTCTATGAAGGATATGGGAGAAGCAGCATATATTCTTGGAATAAAAATATATAGAGATAGATCAAAGAGGTTTCTTGGGCTATCATAATCTATGTACATAAACAAAGTTCTAAAGAGGTTTATCATAGAGAATTACACCCATATCATATGAGATTTCTCTCTCATAAAGTATGTGCCTTAAGACACGAGAAGAAAGAGATAAAATGGATTATGTTCTATATGCTCTGATAATTGGATCAATCATATATGTGATGTTATGCACTAGACCAGATGTCTCTTATGCTTTAAGCATAATGAGCAGGTCTTACGTCAATCTGGGTTAGTGTCACTGGAAGATTGTGAAAAACATCTTAAAGTACTTAATAAGGACTAAAGATATTTTTTTGGTCTATGAAGGAGCTGAAATGAGAGTTTAGGGGTATTCAGATGCTAGTTTTCAATCAGATTTATATGATAGGAGATCACAGTCAAGGTACATCTTCACTCTGAATGGTGGTGTGGTAAGTTGGAAGAGTTCCAAACTACCAGCCATTGCAGATTCTACGACCAAGGTAGAGTATATTTTTGTGTTAGAGGTAGCAAAGGAAGCAGTTTGGTTTAAGAAGTTCATCACTGAACTTATAGTGGTTCCTAGCATTGTTGAGCCTATAGTATTGTACTGCCATAACAATGATGCTATTGTGCAGGCAAAAGAACTAAGATCTCATCAACGGTTTAAACATAAACTCAAGAAGTTTCACTTGATCAGGAAGATAGTGGAATGGAAAGATATAACATTAGAGTGAGTTCCTACTGAAAAGAATCTTGTAGATCCTCTTACTAAGTCATTGTCTCAAAAGCGACATGAACGATATATAGATGGATATGATATTAGATACATAGGCGATTGACTTTAGTACATATGGGAGACTGTTAGTTTATGCCTTTACAGCTAATTGGTTGGTTGAAATTGGATGTATGACATTATTATTTAATTAATAAAGGCATTTTTTATCTTTAAATATTATGTTAATTACAGTTGTTGTTTTAATACTAAAGGTGAAATCCCTGAAATAATTAATTTGTAATTGAAATTATGATGTGATCATAATTATGTTATTCAATTTGCATTTATGTAGTATTCCCAAATTGTTCCTAGTTGTATTTTCATCAAGACGGGATATTAATGAAACGGTGAAATTAGCACATATTATGTTTCTTTCTTATGAAGAAAGTAATTTATCTCATAAATTTAAGTATAATGATACTTAAACTAATGTGTGGGTGCTTATTAGAGTTCACTGAACTGACCCGACCTAACTGTGAGGATTCTAAATGGAATATTACTTATGTGTCTGTGAATTTTCTCATAATGATAGTTGTATATTTGATCCTTAGACTTGAGATTACCAAGATATCTTATGTAAGAACTAATTTGTTTTGATGCTACTTATGAACCATCCTAGGATAATTCAGTTTGTAATACTTGGATGCAGTATGAACCATATAGAGATAGTTAAATAAGTCAATAAAGTATTCATCACTCTAAAGTAATAAGAGAAAATGTTACATTGTTCTTGATTAGTAGTGATTTAAAGAGTTCTCTTACTAGAGTAAATTGACATTTGAATTGGTCTTTTCAAATATCAATTATAAATCACTTACTAATTAGCATGAACGAATAGAATTGGATACTAAAGAGTAGACATTATATCCATACCTGTCTAATTGAAATATTAGATGATGAAAAGATTAAATTATACATCATAACATGCGTGGACAAATTAAGACAAACCATTTTCACATTCTTGATATTTGGGTGGTCATGATATATTGCTAGACGTCAATCTTGATCTATACTTATAAATTGTTTAGTTAGAGAATTTTTTATTTAATTCTAATTATAATTTATAATCATTGACAACATATTAGAAAAATAATGAGTCACATATAAAGAGCAGTTTAAAAGAGAAAAATCAATTTCAATTAAGTTAGACTTAATTATAAAGTTTGAAAAATTTTAAAGGACAAATATGAGATATTTGATCCTATCAAAATTAAATTAATTATAATTAGAGTTAGACTTGAATTATAATTAAGATATTTAATTTTAATAGAAATTAAAAATCTTTATGCTTTTTCTGTAAATAGAAATAAGCATAAGGAGCTAGCACTCTAATTTTAGTCCTCTCAAAAGTTGAAAAACTACTTTGTGAATATTCTTAGAGGCTGGACGCATGAATAACTTGTAATTGACACATTAAAAATGTTTCGAAAGGATTTCAATAGGAAAATCAAATCAGGCACGATTTTATATTTTATTATTTGAATTTAAATTTTCAAGTTATTCAATTATCGAGATTCAATCAGAAATCGTAAAATTTTATTTTTCTGCTGCATCGTGATTCGATTGTGGTTGGTTTCCAACATGTACCATATTAGTACCATTAATAATAAGATTAATGATGAGTTATTTTTGTTATAAATCAAGAGTTTGAATATTTCATATTTTTGTTTAATATTATAAAATTAGATAAGTTAAATAGTTTTATTATAATTTAGCCTAATACATAACTTACTCGTCCTTGTCCCTTTATGTTAAGTGGAGTCAACTGACAGACTCGTCGGATTTAAAAAACGGTTTGATGGATTTGGGTACAGAAGTATTCCAAGACGATGTCCCTTCAGACAATCCTGTGGAATAGGTATGTGGTGTAGGGGCCCATTGCACTTTGACATGATCCTTCTATGAAATTAGTTGTACATATGGAAACTATCCGTTTGCATCGTTTATGTATTATTGCATACATGTTCTTTTTTTCATAGGGTTGATTTTAATTAAAGATTCGCTTAATGTTTACATAATCAATTTTATCAGAATATTTAAAAGTCCTTAAGAAATTTGGTAATAACGTAATCTTCTAATGGCTGTCGTGATTAGAAGATTAGAGTTCTTAATCTGCAGAGAACTCAATGCCTTCTTATAATTTATAGAATATTAGAGCCCTTTATTACTATTTAAGTTGAAAGTAGGGCATTATTAAATTTTAAATATATCCCCTCTTTAAGCCTACGTTAGCAGGTGGGGCTCATTTGGCACTTAACCTATCAGTCTCATTCTCAGATTATTTTTTTAGGATTCGAACTTGTGACGAAGGGCAAACTTAGGCTGCAACCTGATGGCTCTGATACCACTGAACTACCCAAAACTCGAGTTGAAGGTAGGGCTTATATAATTTTTTTACTTCAATCACATCTTAAGAAATTATAATAATAAAAATTTGATATAACAATTATTTTTATTTTTATTAATATTATTTTCACATATTTCTTATAAATTAAAACAAAAAGATCGTTTAACTCTAATATAGATATAAAATTAATAATAATACAAACAAAAATATGTATTTATAATAGGTGAATTTAATTTCATATATCTTTACATATTTCAAATTTTATTTTAATATTTTTCACATGTACATACTTAAAAGTATATTTATTATCAATATAAAATACATAAATTTAAAAATTATTAAATATGTTTGTATTAAATTAATATATTTAGTTATATAATCTATAACCACTTTGTATAAGTCTAAACGCATAAAATTATTAAATATATTTTATTATTTATTGAATAAATTATAAACAATTCTATCGTATTTCTTTTTAAGTATAAGTAATTATTATTTATATAAAAAAATTAAAAAAAATTAATTTAATCTTAAAATATTTTAAATTTATAATTAACTGATTACCAATTGGTGTTGACTGATCCTAAGTAATGGTATGTTTGGTTGATGCCATTCCTCTCTTATTCTCGATAATAACATATTACTTTGTTTGGTTAAAAAAAAGATACAGAATAGACATTCCTTATATTTAAATATTCTTTCAATTTGCGAAATACCTAAAGCAGTTTCTCCCCTGTCTTTATCTATTTTGAGCACGTCGGAAATAATGTCATGACTTGAGGACAAATTTATCTTTCTCTATCGTGAAAGAGGCTCGTTCATCTCCCTACCTTTAAGCGATTCTCTTCTCCAGCCCAGCCTTCGATCGTCTATCCCTCTCTTCTGGGTAAGTTAAAAATGTTCTTTCCTAACAAGTTTTGTCCCTCTCTTCAATCGTCGCCAGTTTTGTTCAACTTGTTTGCGGTTTAAGGTCTATTGTTTCCTTATTTGATGCATGAGATAGATCGATTTCTTTTAACTTTATGGTCTATTCTGGTTTCACCATTTACGATTCTAAAATTTATGGGTTTAATGTTTCTTCTTCTTTTTTTTGCGGTACTGAAATTTTTGAGTTTAATGCTTCTTCTTCTTCTTTTTTGCAGTACTAAAATTTCTAGGTCTGAGTTATATTTTACGTAGATGGCTATTGTGTAATTGCATTTTGAAATTATGGTTGTGCTTAATACTCCTTCCCAGAGTGGAGTGGTTTTATTTAGATGAATTTGATGGACTTCGTTTGACCACTGCATTGCTAAAGAAAGTTTTGGTTTTGTTGTTTTGCTTGCTAGGTCTCTGCAGCCGCAACTCTCTGCTTCCAAGTGTCTCGTGTTCGCGACGGTCTAAATCTCTCAGCCATCTTATTTCTCTCCTGGAAAATTTGAGCCTTCATTTGTGGAGGTTTTCTTCTTTTCTCTCCGAAAGTGCATGGTATCAAGTTCCTGTCTCTGGAAAGCGGTCGCATGAGGAGTCAGGATGTTGAAGTTTATGTGTATTAAATTGGTTTTGATAAATATATGTTTCTGTATTACTTGTTTATTGTACATCAAAAAGATGACTTGTCCCAAGTAAAAATTGTGAAGTATTTTTTGCTTTAGATTTTTATATTAATATCTTATATTTGAGTATGAAATATTAATAAAGAAGTTAATAATAATAAAATAAAAAATTAATAATAATAATAAGAGGAAGAAGAAGAAGAAAATTAATAGTAATAATAATAAGGAAAATAATAATAATAATAATCAAGATAAAAATAATTAATAATAATAATAAGGAATTAATAATAAAAATAAAAATAAAAATAAATTAATTAATAATTACAATAAATTAATAATAATAATTAATAATAAGGAATTTAATAATAATAATAATCGTAAAAATAATTAATAATAAGAAGAAGAAGAAGAAGAAAATTAATGACGACGACGACAATAATAATAATAATAATAAGGAAATTAATAATAATAAGAATAATAAGAAAATTAATAATAATAATAATAATAATAATAATAATAATAATGTAGTTAGTGATGACTATAATAAATATTTTATTCTTTTTATTACTTATTTCTTTGTCATTCTAAATTTCCGTTTTCAAATTAAATATTGGTACAGAAATTCTTTAGCAATTAACCAAATAAAATAATACCTATTCCATTATATTCCTCATCTATTCTATTCCTAAGAATAATCATTTTATTCTTTATCTATTCTAACAGATGAACTAAACACCCCGTGAAAAAATCAGTATTCATCGGTACGAAAATTCGATACAAAAAAATTCTTACTTGGTACTCCTTCTTTACCGGTACGGCTAATGCCAGCCGGCAAGTTAAGGTTGTTAACGAAAATTTAAGTGTTTGACTTAATATTTTAGCTTTATGTTCCTAAAAATAACGTCATTGATTTTTATCTTCAGTTTTGATTTGTGTTTTTCATATCTACTTATCCGTTAGTGTTTGTAAGGCTATATATACAGCCACTTTACATAATGAAATAACAAGCTTTTATCCCATTAGCATATTCTTACTAAAGCAGCGTCAATATTTGGTATCAGAGCTGCGTCGAACCTGTGCCAAAGTTTTTTTTGCATCAGCAGCTAAAATGACAACTGAGGACAATTTCGTTTAACCAGCAATACCACAATTTAATGGTCACTACGATCATTACAGCATGCTGATGGAGAATTTTCTCCGCTCCAAAGAATACTAGTAAGTAGTTGAGACTGGAATTTCTGCTGCAGCAGACAACGCTAATCTCTCAGATGAACAAAAGAAGGAGGTGGCAAATCGAAGATTGAAAGATTTGTGAGCAAAAAATTATCTTTTTCAGGCTATCGATCGTTCCATCCTTGAGACTATTTTAGACAAAGGGACATCGAAAGGAATCTGGGATTCAATGAAGAGAAATTTTCAGGGAAACACGAGGGTCACACGTGCACAACTGCAGGCCCTTCGTAAGGATTTTGGCATCCTTCACATGAAGGAAGGTGAGACAGTTTCTGATTACTTTGCTCGTACTCTCACTATTGCTAATAAAATGCGTTTTCATGGTGAAAAAATACATGATGTTATTATTATTGAAAAGATCTTACACTCTATGATTTCAAAGTTTGATTATGTGGCTTGCTCCATTGAGGAGTCGAAAGACTTAGACACTATGACCATTGATGAATTGCAAAGTAGTTTATTGGTTCATGAACAACGCATGCAAGGACATGCTGTGGAAGAGCAAGCATTAAAAATCACCCATGACAACAATTTTGGGAAGTCAAGCCGTGGTGGAGGAGTCTCTCGTGGTAGGGGACGAGGACGTGGGAGACAAGGTTTTGTCAAATCTCTTGTCGAATGTTTTTATTGTCATGACCTTGGCCATTTTCAGTAAGAATGTCCAAAGAAGGGCAAAGGAAAGGAGACACAAGCCCACTATGCTGAAACCTCTGAACCATTGCTATTAATGGCATATGTTGATGATACGGAGATGATTGAACAGAGCAATGACTCAATAAACTATTTGTATGAACCTAATAATTTGGAAGATGACAGAACAGAGGAGTTGTTTCTCATGGCTCACACCGAGAAAGCATATGATGAAACAACATGGTTCTTAGACTCAGGATGTAGCAACCATATGTGCAGACATAAGGATTTCTTTTCAGAGCTGGATGAGAGCTTTTGCAAGTCTATGAAGCTAGGCGACAACTCCAGTATTAGTGTAACGGGAAAAGGCTGCATTCAACTCCAAGTCAATCATGTTTCACAAACTATTATAGAGGTATTTTATATTATCGACATACAAAATAATCTCTTAAGTATTGGCCAACTACAGGAGAAAGGTTTAACAATTTTATTTCGAGATAACAAATGTAAGGTGTACCACCCCGAAAGAGGTCTTATTATCGAAACAGCCATGTCCCTGAACAGGATGTTTATTATTCTTGCAAATATTCAACTTCATGGCCAGCATTGTTTTCTCATTCCTACATAAAATTTGGATTACCTATGGCATTGTCGATATGGGCATTTAAGTTTTGGAGGCCTTAAAACTCTACAACAAAAAAAGATGGTTCATGGGTTGCCGTAACTGCTATATTCAAATCTGTTATGTGAAGATTGTGTTATGGGAAAATAACATAAAAGTTCATTTCCACAAGAAAGTACGTGGAGAGCAACACAACAACTTCAACTTCTTCGTTCGGACATATGTGGGCCAATTTCTCCTATCTCCAATAGGGGCAAGAGGTATCTTTTAACTTTTATCGATGATTTCAGCCGAAAACTATGGGTGTTTTTCTTAGCAGAAAAGTCAGATGCTTTTAAAATGTTTCAACTGTTCAAAACAAAGGTTGAAAAAGAAACAGGGACAAGTATTCGAGGCTTGCGAATTGATAGAGGTGGAGACTTCACATCAAATGAGTTTATTGAGTTTTGTTCAACCAATGGGATAAATCGTGAACTCACCACAACATACACTCCTCAACAAAACGAAGTGGCAGAAAGGAAAAATCGAACGATCATGAATATGGTTCGAAGTTTGCTCACAAGTAGACGAGTTCCCAAAACGTTTTGGCCCGAAGCTATCAACTGGGCAGTACACATTCTCAACAGAAGTCCTACTCTTGCGGTTTGAAATAAAACTCCAGAGGAGGTATGGAGTAGTACTAAACCATCTGTTGCTCATTTTCAAGTGTTCGGATGTGTTTCCTATGCTCATGTTCCATATAGCAAGCGCACAAAGTTGGATAACAAAAGCATAAAATGTGTTATGCTGAGAATTAGTGAGGAGTCCAAAGCTTATCGCTTGTATGATCCACTCTCTCAAAAAGTGATAATCAGTCGTGATGTTATCTTTAATGAAGAGGAAAGTTGGCCATGGGATGATAGTCATGTTGCAGCACTTCAAGCACCTCTTAATTGGAGTGATATAGATGAAGAAAATCACCATAATAATCAGAATGAAGCTATAGACAACAATGCAGATGGTGACATTCATGAAGAAAATCTGGAGTATGAGATGCTAGAAGAACACAAAACTACTGATCCTATTTCTAGGCATACTGAAAAGCGCTCTCGACACCCACTAATTTGGATGGGTGATTATGACAGTGGGGATGGCATCTCTGATGATGATCAAGGTAATTTTGCTCTACTTATTAGTGATGACCCTTTATTCTATGAGGATGCAGCCAAGAGTGCCAAATGGAGATGTGCCATGGACTCTGAAATTGAAGCCATTCAGAAAAATGATACATGGCATCTCACAGATCTTCCTACTGGTGCAAAAACAGTTGGGATAAAGTGGGTATACAAGATTAAGCTAAATGAGCATGGAGAAGTCGACAAATACAAAGCTCGCCTTGTCGTCAAAAGATACACACAACAACATGGGGTGGATTACACAGAGGTCTTTGCACCTGTTGCTCGTATGGATACTATAAGACTGGTGCTTGCTCTTGTAGCTCAAAATGGTTGGTATTTTTTCAATTAGATGTTAAATCTGCATTTCTTCATGGTGAGTTAAATGAGGAGGTATATATTGAACAACCTCCTGGTTATATGGTAAAGGGGGCTGAAAATAAGGTATATCACTTACGAAAGCTTTGTACGGTTTGAAACAAGCTCCACGGGCATGGTATAGTCGTGTTGAGACTTACTTTATGAAGGAGGGGTTTGAGAAATGTCCTTATGAACATACTTTGTTCCTCAAAAATTCTTCTCAAGGTACTTTCTTGCTGGTTCGCCTTTATGTCGATGATCTCATTTTTACTGGAAATGATGAGAATTTGTTTAGCTCCTTCAAAGATTCTATGATGAAAGAATTTGATATGACTGATCTTGGACGAATGCGATATTTTCTTGGTTTAGAAGTATCACAACGAGTTGATGGTATTTTTATTTGTCAAAGGAAGTATGCCCAGGAGGTGTTGGAAAGATTTAATATGGCTAATTGTAATGCTGTATATAATCCCATTGTTCCAGGATTCAAGTTTGTCAAAGACTCTGCTGGTATGGCTGTGAACAACACTTTATATATGCAAATGGTAGGAAGTCTAATGTATTTAACATCCACCAAACCTGATATCATGTTTGTTGTTAGTATGCTTAGCAGGTATTTGGCTCATCCAACAGAAATCCATCTTCAAGCTGTTAAGAGAGTGTTTCGTTATATAAAAGGGACACTTGCATATGGAATTTTCTATAAACATGATGGTAATAAAGAACTTGTTGCCTACACTGATAGTGATTATGCAGAGGATTTGGAAGATAAAAAAAGTACTTCGGGTTTCTCCTTTTTGCTAAGCTCTGGAGCAATATCATGATCCTCAAAGAAGCAACTTGTAGTTACACTCTCCACCACGGAAGCTGAATTCATTGCTGCTGCCTCTTGTGCTTGTAAAGCCATTTGGTTACGAAGAATGTTGGAAAAACTTAATCATGCCCCTGCTGGAGCCACCATGGTGTACTGTGATAATAGTTCTACAATCAAACTAACGAAAAATCCTATCCTGCATGGTCGTAGCAAGCATATCGATGTTCGTTTTCACTTTCTTCGTGACTTAACTCGAGATGGAATTGTGATATTGCAGCATTGTCATACTCAAGAACAAGTTGCAGATATCATGACCAAACCTTTAACACGAGCTATTTTTGAAAAGTTCCGCATGTTACTTGGTGTTTGTCAAGATCCACAAGTAAACTGAAGACAATGTCATCAGTTTAAGGGAGGAAATGTTAACGAAAATTTAGGTGTTTGACTTAGTATTTTAGCTTTCTGTTCCTAAAAATAAGGTCATTGATTTTTATCTTCAGTTTTGATTTGTATTTATCATATCTACTTATCCGTTAGTGTTTGTAAGGCTATATATACAGCCACTTTACATAATGAAATAACAAGCTTTTATCCCATTAGCATATTCTTACTAAAGCAGCGTCCATATTGGTATTATAATCTATTATTAGTACTAGCAAAGAAAACTGAACGTCTTCTTCTCTATTATATACAATAATTTTCCCCGTAAAGAAATGTTTCGTTAATTTATATCCTTAAAATATGTGGAAGACACCAAATATCGTAGGGCTATTTTTAACAATCAATGTGCTTAGACGTCCAATCCCTTTTCTGAAATTAGATGGCGACTTCAACTTGAGGGTCGATAAGTGTCATTGCTTGGGTGATTATGATATGGCAATGGTTAGCTCTGCAACGGATTGAATTGAGATCGCACTGAATGGCTGTAAACGTAGCTGCTTCAAATGGTCACTAATCCATTTGTGTTTTTACACTTCATAAATTTTTATTTTTTAAGCTCTTATGACGTTTTAGTTGATAGCCAGGTTACCTGATTTTACATTTTACTTCCTCTCTTCACCATGGTAGCCTTGGAAATCAAGTTAAAAGTAATAGAGTACAAGTTGAAATTCATTAAGCATCTGACCAAATTCTTTCACCAAAAATCTTCAAGCAGTGTACCTAAACTCACAATTTACACTTTCAAAAAGTAGAACGAATTCAGTCAGTAACAACAAATAAATGACGGCAAAAAAGTGAAAACTTGTGCAAGCGTTACTTAACCAACCACCCAATTGGATCCGTTCCAGTTTGAGGTGATAGGCATGCAAATGTTGTGTTTTCGGTAGGAAGAAAGTTCCCATTGGTTGTAAGTGGCTTGTCACAATACATGAAATGGTAACATTAATATCTTGGCCAATGGCCGTTAGCCCAAACGCCAAGTCCTAATCCCTTGTAACAAAAACAAAAAAAGAACATTAACACGTTGAAAATCATAAAAGCTTATTTCCTATCCTGATACCACACTACAACTAATGATTTTTCACCCTGTCAAGTGTTCACATATCCAAAGGACCGAATGCATCATCTGCAGATTGCGGATCTCCTAAAAATGACCCATATTTCGGTGTGGAAGGTTGACCTCTCCCGAGGGGGAAATTCCAAAATGAATCAGAATTTTCAAAGAAAATGTAGAAAAGAACAGCAGATGCCAGGAATAGTCCTAAGAGCAGCACATAGATCTGCCATTCTGTTCATGAGAGAGTACAAAAAATCAGAGTAGAACATATATATCAGGAGAAGAGAGAGGGAAAGAGAGAAAAGCAAAAAAAAGAAAGACCTTTCCAATCTGCAGGAACATTTAGCTTTGTCACCACAGCTCCCCATTCATTCGATGTAGTCAGTATCACCCTTGAAGAAGCAACAGATTCAGTGAGTATCAAGAACAGGGAACAACAAAAAGTATATTATACCTTGTAAATTAGAATGAGAAACTTGGATGATGATAGAACAAAAAAATTAAAGCATACATGTATAAAATTCAATAGTTTTATGGTAGAGAGGGATTATGAGAAGTTAAGATATCTATCACCACAAAAATATAGCACTGGGCAGTTCAAAAATTTAAATGTCGTTTTCAAAACTTATTGCAATATCATACTATACTCGGTATCCTAGCAGGTCGCTGTTTTACTAGAAAAGCTATACAACTATCTTCTCTACAAGTTCAAGAAACATTATGCTGCATAAATGTACCTTTGGGTGTGACAGAACTCCAGACTTGAAATGCATGTGCCTATATGGAGCCTCCTACTCCAGTGGCAAACCTGCATCTTTTTTACTTCAGCCACACAGACATCTCCATCTTTACTTCCCCTAGAAGCAAGAAGATGAATATGTTAGCACGAAATATCATAGACACCACATGTTGCTCCCTTACTTCAAACTTACAAGCTAAATTCTCGGAGACATTACTGCAATTACCAAATACAACCTGCAAATTTTGAATATTTCACATAGATGCACAAGTAACACATAAATATGCAATGAGCATATTAGGTATCCCCTCTAGGAACTTACACACTCCCAAACCAACTTATTGGGATCACCAAGTTCAGCTATCCTTTCTGATTTTGCAAAGACCAACCAAGGCTAATAAGCTCCTTGTGAGAATAGGTTTAGTTCTGATTCAAAATTACAAAATATTCTCATTCTAATTCTTTTTCTCAATTAAAGTGTCAAAAACCAACATAAGGGATAACTTTCTAATGATGAAGTTTGTTTCTTGTGTAATCTATACTTGTAGAATCAATATTTTCTCTGTGGAAAATCAAATACTAGTAAAGTGGACAATGATCAATTAATCTTCAGATGTATCAATAGATGGCAGCTTAACTTAAACAAGGTACAGCGAAGTGAATTTACAATTTGGTTCTCTAAGGGTAAAATAACTCAATTTCAACAAGAACTTGCATAAACAACATATTCCGATGGGCAAGGCCAACTACTTACAAAGCAAGGTATTTTCCGTCCAGGCTGATAGACATTACGGCAGCAGGCTTTCTTAATAGCCTCTTATACCCAATTTTCTTCCACGTACTAATGTCATAGACGGAAGTGATAGCTTTATCACCTGTACAGTGATATTGCTATAGTTCAGAAAAAATTGCTGCATTCTGCACTATAACAATAATATTGTACATAAACTGATAGAAGTACCTAATATTGTACATAAACTGATAGATGTACCTTTTTGTACAGCACAGAACAAAAATGGTTTTGTCCCATCCTTGGAGAATCGACACAATTCAAAGTTTTCATCCTACAGCAGATAAAATAACAACAGGTTTCTTTAAGGTAACAAGAAAAATCGGCCACAATCATCAATATGACAATATGAAACAAACCCTACCGGGTTGCGGACCAAAGAAGTCAGGGGGACACCATCTTCCATCCTCCATATTCGTGCTGAGCCATCAACGCATGTTGACGCTAGGAATTCTGAATCTAGACTGGAACATGAGCCAAAAAAAAAAACTCAGAGTTTAGCACAAAAATTGATCCCCTCACATTTTTATTCAGTCAACTCAAAAATAGAAAGGAAGTAACAGTTCAATAAAATCCAAACTTTAGTTCCATATGAAGGAATACTCTAAAGATCATATCACTCTACCACATTCTTCCATTAAACTATCAGCCATCAATAATTCCCAAGAGAAGCAAATTTTATTGGCAAGTGAACATAATTTATCCCAGGAGCTTATTGCATTCGATAGCATTTCATAAGGAGACTATAAATGATTCAAAGACAATTCCAAGAGGTGTCAACAGCATTATGTGCATGCATTGACTTTCACTCGAACCATTTACTGTTAGAAAGAAGAAAAGAAACCTGAAGTCCATATCCCGAAAGGACTTGTGTGCTCTTGGTTCATCAATAATTATTCTCAGACTTGGCCAGTCCCAAATTCTCAGATGACCATCCTACATTGAATAAGATAAAAACGTGTCAAGCTGGATATGGCTAACATATAGGCTTCGGAAACACAAACGGTAGAAAGCCAGTAACAGTCATGCTTGAATCACATGCTATAACTTACCACTCCACCGGCTGCAAATTTTGATCTATCAACACTAAATGCTAGGCATTTCTGTGGCCCAACATCTTGGAGGGAATGTAGGTCTTTGGCCACAAGCTTTACATTTGTTTCTTGACCAGACAACTCAAATAATCTGTACAATCAAACCAGGCCCATTTTAGGTAAATGTACAACAACCACAAAGTATGGAAAGAGAAAAATTTGTTATAGTAGTTACTATCATCCTGAAATTCACGAAACAAAGAAGGATCTGGATTCCCTTGTGGAATTGAAAGTTCATCCATGCATCTGAAGCAACCATTCTAATGAAAATGGACTATCATATATAGAAGTTTTTTCTCGAGAAGTAGACATTATTAGTCAGAGATAAACAAAGCAAGCTAAAACGATGCCCCCAGATTTTATCTATAAAACTATGATCATTAATCCTTACCCCCAACTGAAATGAACAGCTCGCAAAATTTACACACAATAGAAAGAAGAACGCAAACTTTATAATACATTTAACAACTTGAACATTCTCGAACAGTAATCCTTTGCAAAAACCATAAACCCGGAATTTAGCAATGAATGAAGCCAACATTTGGTTGAACTGCATCCATGTTCCAACAGAATTGTTCAAGAAAAAACTATAGAACAAGGATATCATGACAAATGTTACTTAGCCTAGCGAAGACTAGTAATTACTTTACCACGAAACTTGATACAGGAACCTATTATTATTAGAGAACGTGTGAGCATTGAATACTAAAAGCTGTGATTGGATGCGTTTAAATCGAAAAAGGTGACATAAAGGTCATAAATTTTAAATTGATCATTAAAGCCTTACTTGATGCCACCTTTGGTCGTAGAACAAACAAATTCATCTCCACTAGGATGGACTGCAATCGTCAGTGGCTCGCCCTCTGTTTCTTCGAGTACGTACGTGGCCTAACGAAGACAAAAAGAAAGAAAATCAATACATATCAAATGTGGAAGAAAGAAAGAAAAACAAATTCTAGCTCCAAACAACATAAATAAAAGCCTTGAGGGACATGTTATCCAACAACTTCCATCTCTTGTTTCGAAAATAGTTGAAAATTTTAGCAGAAGTTTCATTCCGTAACCTCTCATCGTTTATGTTACGATTAAAAAAACAAAACCGAAACCTTTTGCACCAAAAACAAGTTGAAAAGAAAAGGAAAATAAAAACGGGTGAGATATGAGAGCGAGTGGGAGAGACCAACGGAGATGGAGAGAGAGAATTGGTTGCAGGGTCGAAGGAAAAGATATGGAGCACCGAAGGAGACGAAACCCGCCTCATAGACTTGCCCAACACAATCAGGTTCAGGTTCTCGGGTCTTCGGATCCACGACCCGCATGTCACGGTCCCTTTCTCCGACGAATCCATCAACAGACAAAAACGAAAGCACAAATAGAGAAAAAAGAGTGGAAACTTTGCTATCTGATTCGAACAAAGGGAGGGTACAGAATTGCTCAAATCGGTCCTTTTTTATTTAATTTTCCGTAAGGAAGGAAGGAATTAGGAAATACAGTGGTGGGGTCCCTCACCCATTAAGTGAAGTCAACAAAGTGAAGATGCTTAGCTAGTTTCGTGGATATTCGGTGAAATTGGACATTATCCATGGTGAAATCCGCCGGAAAGGCGTTGAAATACAGAAAAGAGCTGTCATGAAGAGGGAAAATTGGACACGTCACGCATATATATATATGTATATATATATGATCTGCGTTTATTGTCGTGGAATTAGTTTAAATTAATGTTATGAATGTCGTGGCCACATTCAATTTAGTATCAACCCAAATCCTCTGTGCCACCTATTATGTGTCAATCCTATGCTACTCTATTCTAGCCATCTATTTATGTAGACCCCATATAAATAGATGGTTAGGATGGAGTAACACAGAGTTGACACATGGTAGATGGCACAGAAGATCAAGTCCCATTTAATATATATGAATACGATCTGCGTATATTGTTGGAGAATTAGTTTAAATTAATGTCATGAATGTTGTATCGACATTGAATTTAGTTTTAGTATAGTGTCATCTCAAGTAATTTTAAAAACCGAAAAATACTTTTTTTTAAGTTAAAAAACAATCTTTTGATATATTGTGTTATATAATTTTTAATTTTATATCAATAATGTCTCTAAAAATTATAGTAATAGAAATTTGAAATAACAACAATCTTTTTATTTCTATTAATATTACTTTTTTACATGTTTCACTTGTAAACAATTATTGCAATTAATATAAAAATATTTAATCATCATACAAATATAAAACTAAAGATATTACAAATTACTTAAAATGTTACAATTTTTTCATATAGCATAATTAAATTAAAATATCAAATAGAAAGAATAATAAAGTTTCATAACTTTACAAGTATTACACAAGAGTTTGTGCCGAATAACACAATTAACTAGAAGCGAAACATAAAATAAAAACATTGACAGTTAAAATTTATATTTATATTACATATATAAAATTTAATATATGCATCAAATATAAGTGAAATTTAAAAAAGAGAGGAAATCAAAACTTGGAACTTCATTCAATTAAATATCCACTCAAATCATATTAATCTCAATTCTTGTACAAAATTCTCATTATTGAGAAGAGTCTCATGATTACCATCATTCAAATTTATTACACCAAATGACATGTTAATACTTTATCATTCAAGATTATCTTCTAAATCACTCTCATCTATGAAACTCGATTCCTCAAAATTTCAATCAATTAAGAGATCGATATGGTAAAGACAAATTGAATCACCAGAACTATACACAAATAAAATTAAATTATTAAGAAATTACAAGGAATTATATTCAACTTAATAATGATAATAATATACCTTTGTCAAAGCTTTAAATTGTATCAAATAAAGACCAAGTTATTCAATCTTTTATGTTCCAATCTATTCATTTTCTTAGAATTGATGAATGTGCTTCAATTCTTTTCACACACGATTGCACTTACACATTAACTCAAACTTTGAATTGCAAATCTTTGCAATTTTACAACATCACATCTGAATTGGTGTCACTAAGCAACTATAAGAAAATAAAATTAACCTTATAAATAAAATAAAGTGATGATTAAGTTCCAACAATTAACAAAAGTAAAAAAATATATACTTGGATTAAGTTTGTCTCTTTAACAAATAGCAAAGGGCATTCCAAAACTACCAAAAATATCCTTATAAATCTCCACTTACGAGCTTAAGAGATCTTGTATCATCTCAAACAATTGTTATAACAGTTAATAGTATTTCACCATTTCTTTCAGTTTTCTTTGTAAAACTTGGTCTGGTCTAAAATAGGCACTAAGATTCAAAAAGATCATAACTACAAACAATAGAGAGTAAAGTTACCTTTTCTTTCTCTTATTGATAACTGCAAGATAATGTGTATACAAATAAGACCTATTTCTAGATAGGCCTTGATTATTTCCTTCGTCCTCTCCATGACATTATAAAAGTAACCCATTGTTGTCTTCTTATTACTAACAGCCAAATTAAGTACTCTCACCAATTGCTTACAAACTCGGATTACAAATTGAAATTGAGGCCAAAATTCATGATCTTTAAGTATAATTATAGAAATCTCCACTCTAGCATTAGACATGAAATACTAAGATACATCTCACTTGTCAATTGTAAACATTTGCCTTAATTCTTTCTTTATTAGAACATATTGAAGTGATAAAAATTAGTTGCAAATACTGTAATAGTAGGACGATACAAATTTTTACCATTGGTGAAATCCTTACCGATCAAATTTAGGACTCATGCATGATTTTAGATGAACTTGATCAATATTTTTACTTTCTGCAAAATTTTATCAATGATAGGAAAGCATCTAACTTCTATATTTTCCAACATCAAGTTAATGCAATGTGCAATATAAAGAGTCTAACAAAAAAGAATTATACTTGCTTTGCAATCTTTTTCTAGCTACTTTGTAAGTAGAATCAATATCAATAATGAACAGAACAATGTTTTCTAGCCCAACTTCATTTACAACTTTATCAAATATCTAAAACAGAGTATCAACATTTCTAATAAGGTCATATGCATCAAAAGACTTCAAAAATATTATCACTTAGCGGAATAAACCAAAAATTGATAATAGACTCATATATTTTATTTGTCCAACCATCTCACATGATTGAACACCCATAAGTTGCCCAAGTCATTTTTCTTTCATTTAAATAACTGTTTATTTTATAAACAAAGTTGCTCAAAAGTTTACCTCTATAATTATCAATTGAAAGAGCTTTATATCTTGGACCGTAGGAGGTAATAACATCCACCATAAGCTGCTAATACTCTTTTATTATCTCATCTGCATTGTGGGTCTACCGGAAACAGTCTCTCTACTGTGTAGGGGTAAGGCTGCGTACTATCAAACCTCCCCATATCCCGCTTAATTGTTGGACTTCAAACTGGGTGTGATGATGATTATGATGATAAGCTGCTAATAATAAGACTAGAAAGCATTGAATGGTATACCTTAATCATACCACCATCTAGCCATTATAATGTCCATATTATGAGCTGCTTCTTTAGATTGTACGACACTACATATTAAAGGCTGAGTTGTAGTAGTTATTTGTGAAGTAAAAAATCCAAACATCTATTTTCTTCTTTTCCTCACATCAATCCAACATTCCCTTCTTGCTAGGTAGGAAAACTACCTTTAATATCCCCACTATCATCCTGAAAAAAGAAATTTCACTACCAATTTTGTAGTTTAGTCTGTGCCTTTTATCTTTCTCATGCTAATACTCTTCAGGCAAAAATTTCATTGCTATTTCACTTTACAGCTCATTTTTTTACCGTACTCTACATCATTTTTGATCTCATCTAAATGCTTCTTTAATCCGGTGATTTTTTCATCTTTCAAATATTTGTTGCTATACAAAAAATGGTATAATTCTTCATTTTCTGGACTAAATTATTAGAAGTACTTGAACTTCATTCCATTTTATTTGTAATATATGATATAAAAATGCAAGTGAACTTTTTTTGATAAATCAGTTGTATAATTAAAAAAGAATTAAGGGTTTACATACATAGGTAGAGATTGTCTAAAAAACAAATCTCATACCAAACCAAAAACAAAATCAACCCACCCAAAATAGCCTTGCTGAAAGTTACAACCTAAAGTAATTAGCAAGTTTGTACATACTCTAATTGTTCGAGATAATTATCACTTCCTTTTGTAATTTCCACTTTTTGTGAATGAATATACTACCTATTTTTTTTTTTTTTAAAGTGAAGAACCAAAATTTTGAAATTTTGAATAACAAAAAAAAGGGAAAATAAATGTTATTATTTATTAGTTTTTCTCGAGATTTTGCTCATCTATTAATTAGCCAATTCACAAGCTTCTTCTTTCAAGAAACTAGGAGCGATTAGCTTTAACAGTTTTTCATGTATTTTTTTACTTTTCAATGAATTATTATTTTTTCTTTTCAAGTCTCTCACACAATCTAACTAATAAATTATAAATTTCAAAATTTATATTTTTGTTTATCTCTTTATATTTCAATTAAAATTTTGTTTTAAATTATTATTGTTAAAAAATGAATAACTATTTTATCCTTTAAAAATATTAAATTTGTTTAATCTCACTAATAAATTATATTTATCAAAATTTAGGTTCTTTATTCATCTCTTCATACTTTAATGAAAATTTTTAAATTATTTTTGTTCAAAACTAATTATTATTTTTCTTATGAATTTGTTTAATAAATTGAATTATTAATTAGTATATATAAGTAATTTTGTTTAAGATAATTTAAGAATGTGTTAAAAA
>JANQAP020000582.1:2523785-2537426 GCA_026874005.2 Erythroxylum coriaceum
TTCAAATCGGTTCCATGCAAGTTCTGAAGGCAACATGAATAGAGGAGCATCACACCATTCAAACAAATAGCATGACATAAAAGTGATGTCATTTAGGCTCAAACTTTGTTTACAGGTTTAATTCAAGAATTCACCTTAATTTCACAATTTACCGCATCACTAATGTCAAAATTTTGACTAAGCCTATAAGATCAGTTATTGCAATTAATCAACATGATTCACCTTAAAACTCACTCAGCCCCAAGTTAATTTCATGCATAAACCCAATCTCATCCAAACTACTATGACAAAGTTTCATGGCGTAACATGCAAAAATCATGTAGAAATCAACAAAAGTCACACAAAAATCAAAATATTCACACACCAAAAACGTAAAAACACTGAAAAGAAAACAACATAAACGAAAACCTAACCTAAACCTAGACTTCTCCTGCGTGAACCACCATCCTCTCTCTTTTATGCTTGTTTTTCCCCTATCTTTCACTGATTCTCTTCCGATACTATATCCCCTAATTTTAGGTAGTCAATCCCCTTGAAAGATAGCAATATAATCTTCAAAGATTGTGAGAATCTCGATTTTGACTTTTGAAAAGTGATCTGTAGATTTATTCCATCCTTAGGCGTGCCCATGCTTAGTCACAGAATTGCTGTCAAATTAGGAATGTAGAATTTTCTTCATTCTTTTGCATCTTTTTGATTCAATTTCGTCTCTAAGGTGTTGAAAATCATTTGTAAACAATTATAAGATAATTTCGTTAATTTCGGATAATTATTTCAACACATTAAAGATAATTAAGTCCAAAATAAGTGCAATTTAATGACTTAACATTAGATGCAATAGCCTTGGAGAGTCGTACAAGAGAGCATTCACATCAACCAATTTTGAGAGAAAACCTAGAGAGAAATCGAGAGATTGAGGAAGGAGATGAAGGAAGAGAGACATAGAGACGAAGCTTGACGTGACGTACTTCATAGAATAGGTAGTTTCCCACTGTCGCTGCCTCCACTATCCGTTTCGACAGTAGTTTCTTTGTTTTATTTCAATTTTATTTATGTATGAAATTGGGATATTTATTGAAGTTGTTATTTTTGAGTGTTGATTATTGTCTATACTCACGTTCAGGTTTTTATTTCTTGAGATTAATATAGTTTAATTGATTGTGTCTTTTGTTGATTTAATTGTGATTCAATATCTGCTCGTAATAATTCAGCAATAAATTGAGTGGGTAAGCTGAATGAAAGTCATCAAGTTTGGATAACGAGAGTTAGGTGAATTTATAGGTAAAGAATTGGATTAAATCGGTAGAGTCATGTAATGAGAGATCGAGCATCGATTCTCGGTAAGTTAATAGACAATTTTAGAACTATTTTAGGTTGTGGGTAAATTATGGGTTGAGAGATCACAATTCTATAATTTAATTTAGGGATTATCAATTAGGGTTAAAAATTATAACTCGAGAGAGAGTAATTCACCCTAAGACCGTCTAGACCCAATAAGTCGAGAATTGCATAATTGGTTAGATTTGCATTAATTTCGAATTAGATCCCCCTTTCTCTCACTCAATAGTTTCTAGGTTGGTTTTGGATTGGTTTGTGTGATTTTTTAACTTGTTTAAATTTTTGCAAGTCAATTCCTAAAATTAATTGTTTGATTGATTTAATTTTTTTATTAGTTATTTTATCTCGAATTATTGCAATTTAGGTATGACGTTAGATTTTAGGACTAGATTGGACTTCCTCGTAAGATCAACACCTAAGGTACTACGCGAACGACCCGTGCACTTGCGAAATTTACCAAGGTTAATAAATATTGAAACTTAGCGTGCGTAACCTTTTGAACAAGTTTTTGGCGTCATTGCCGGGGAAGGCAAAATTTAGTTCTATAGTTTAAGGTATTATATTAGTTTTAATTTTTTTTCTTTTTATTTTAGGAATCGTGTTCTTGCATGAACACAAGAGTCATGAGAGGTTCGAGTCGCGCAGTAGAGCCGATAGATCTAGGCATCATGCAGTTAGAAGACCCTTAGGAAAGCTCTGTTAGAGGAAGAAAAGGAGATAGAAAATCAGAATTTCATAGGAGTATGGATCAGGAAGTCAACAATGGACGACAATAGAGGACCCTCATGGACTTTGTGAGGCCAAGCTTCAACCTATCAAACTAAGGAGTGGCTAGGCCACCTGTGCAAGCGGTATCGTTCGAAATCAAGCCAGCCCTTCTGAACATGCTTTAGCAAAATGTCCAGTTTTATGGATTGGCAAATGAGGATCCGAACGCGCATATCGTGAGTTTCCTTAAGATCTGTGATACTTTTCAGTATCACCAGACATCAGAGGATGTGGTTAGGTTTAGGCTATTTTCTTTCACTTTTAGGGATAGCAAAGGCTTGGTATCATTCACTGAGCCCCACTAACATCACAACGTGGGAGCAGCTCATGCGTGCCTTTTTAGACAAGTATTTCCCATTGGCCAAGACTATGAAGATAATAAAGGAAATTACCAATTTCTAACAAGGTGACGAGGAGTCAATTTATGAAGCGTGGGAGTGATATAAGGACTTATAGAGGAAGTGCCCACACCACAACCTACCAAAGGAGTTCCTTCTGTTGATTTTTTACATTGGAGTCAACCCACCTACTAGAGGCACAATCGATGAAGCTTCAGAAGGATCTTTAATATGTAAGACAGTTGATGAAGCAGAGGAGCTGATAGAAGAGTTGGTGAGCAACAGTTTTTTATGGGCGAATGAGCGAGGTAGGCAGCCCACTACTTTTAGAGAGCAAAAGAGAGTTTTTGCTGTCGATCAAATGACAAAGATGTAGGTAAAGATCGACAATTTGAAGTGACAGTTTAGCAACTGAAAGCATCATTATCAGCTCCGCTTAAGGCCATGCAATTGAAGTGTGAGCTCTATGGTCAAGCAGATCATGATACTGTAGATTGCTACTTGATAAGGGAGGATAACCAGGAGCAAGTAAATTATATGAGAGCTCAATTTGGACGAGGAGGGTGTAACAATCCCTACTCTAACACTTACAACCCCAGGTGGAAGAATCACTCTAACTTCTCCTGGTCAAACAATAACAATAAAGGGCAGTTCAGGCCTCAGGACAATCGAGCTTCCAGCAAGAAAAGACATGCTCGATGGAATCAAAGTTGGATAGGATTTTGGACAAGATCGGAGGCATAGAGGAGGCACATCGGAGGCTTAAGAGCAAATTTGAGCAAGTTACGAAGAACCATGCCTCATTTATACACAATCTTGAAGTCCAAGTGGGGCAGCTCGCAGAGGCAATTTCTACTCGGCATGTTGGAACTCTTACAAACTATATCGAGTCAAATCTAAAGGAACATATCATGGTTATCACTCAGACCCATGACAGAGACACCGGAAGAGTGCAGAAGGGGGAGATAGAGAAAGAAGAAGGTAAAGAAGACCTTTTAAGTGCACCCGTGATCGAGTCACTTAATGTAACTCTACGGGTATTTCCGTTTCCTATTGTGCAGTAGCGAGAATTATATACAAAGAGGGAAATAGAGAAACTATAAGAAATTGAGCCAAACAAGGTCGAGAAAGTGACGGAACAAATACAAACGAAGCTCAAACTACAGGAATCCGTCACAAAGAAGGTTAAAGAGTGACCCTTGGAAGACGACCTCAATGTTGCATAGAAGAAAGATGACCCATGGGACTTTTTCATTCCCTGTAATATTAACAGGATCATTATAAATAGGGCATTCGCGGACCTAGGAGCAAGCATAAATATGATGCCCTACACCCTCAGTCGAAAATTGGGGTTAAGAGATTTAGTGCCCAACAAGTTTCTAATAAGGATGGTTAATCGAACAACGCATAGACTGTTGGGGATTATAGAGGATGTGCCGGTAAAGGTTGATAATTATACCTTTCCATAGACTTCTATATATTAGACATCAGCGAATATATGGATACCTCGATGATTCTTAGAAGACCATTTTTGGCCACTGCACATTCAATCGTTGATGTTGATGGGGGAGAGTTAACTCTGAGGATATGGAATGAGAAGTTGACCTTCAACGTGACTAAGAGAGAGTACAGATCTCAAATACACTAAACCTCGAGGAGAATGGGAGGACATTGAGGATCCTGTAAATGTTTTCCAGAAGAAGGGTTAGCAAAGGAGAAGGCTAGGCAAAAAAAATTGCAAGGACGGTGGTAACCACAGTATGGTAGCCAAGGTAAAAACTCTGAGATTAATGGCAATGCTACCATCAAACCATTCATTCCGATTACCTTGAGTGTAGAAGAAACATCGAGCTACTGACTTAAAAAGAAGCACTGCATAGGAGGCAATCTATGACCAAAAAAAAGTTTCGTTGTTTGAATTTTTAGAACATTTGAATTTAGTACTTAGTTTTTTATTTGTTTTTGTTTTTAATAAACATTGGCAAAGGAATCAGACTTCAGAGTTATGTGAAGGATTTTCAAACAAGAAAAGAGAGGTGAAAAAGGACAATAAAGGATTTAGAAGTGAAATTGAAACAAAATTGGAAAAAAAACAAAGAGAGACATTGGTGCACAGACGCAGGCCACGACCTTGGCTTGGGATGGGGTGCGCTATGGGTGTACCCCGAATGCCATGATCGTGGCAGAAAAGGGGATGATGTGAATTTTTATGGAACTTTTACCATTTTACCCTTTTTACCACCTATATATTCAGTTATAACGTCATTTTCAATTTCACTTTCACTGTTAGTTTATCTCTCTAGAACTCTAGCGTCCAAACACTCTCACCTCTCACTAAAAATTTGAACCTTTCAAATTTCTTCAACACTCTACCTCAATATGCCACGTATCGAACAATCTGCCTGATAAGAGCCATACGGTCGACAACAAGTTGAAGGATGGGGAGGAGGAATTGAGTAGCAGACTTCAGAGCACCTTTCCCAATTTATACCAATGGGATATACAGTGTCGACCCTTATGGAACATTTTGGTATGGAACGGAGGGGGTTAACAATTCACCTCCCTGACTTCCTCAATCACCATCACTTATTCCAGGCTAAGATCATCCATTCCACAAACATGACACTTAGGGACATTAGCCAAAAGATGCATGTTCAGACTAAGGCGGGTCAGGTGAGCTTGAGCTTAGCACCACTATGGTAGGCATAGGAGGAATGAACCAGTGAAGAGTCGGAAGAAGAGGAAGAGGAAGAACCAAGTTGGAAGAAGGTGTTGGATGCAATTTCTGACACCAACAAAACATTAGCAAAGATGACACGAACAAAATGACGCCAAAGCCGAGATATCCGATGGATCCATCGGTACTTTGAGTCTTAGGGCATTCAATTGTCGCCTTCTATACCATCATAATCTCCATCTCTATAGGATTTATTTCTAACCTAATTTTTCTGTTCCAAATTAATCTTCATCTTTAAGTTATTGTTTAGTGCAATTTTCCATTTTTCGTCTAATTTAACTATATCATTCTTTTTGTTATGTGCTTTTGTGTGCTTCCTTCTCACATTGAGGACAATGTGTTGTTCAAATGTGGGGAGGGATTCTATGTTTTGTTTTGGTATGTGATTTTACATATGTTATGATAGTTATTAGGTGCATTTTGTGAATTGTTTGAATATGTCAATGACTTAGATTGAGTGAAATTCATTTAATTTTGAACGTAGTCTATTAGGTTATAAATGATCATTAACTCGAAAAATTAGTGAATTAGGATTCTTTGGATAAATATACAGCTTAATTAGGACTTAGTGTACGTTTAGCACCCCTTAGATTGTCACATTCATTCATAATTTGAGACCTTTTAACTTAAGTAGCTTAACTAGTATTTTTTCATAGAAACGAATAGCTAAAAGCGTCAAGGTAGGTAATAAATTGTGAAAAAAATGTTTTGTGTTGTGTTAATAAATTACTATTCCATTGACCTTCGGGTTATGAATAGAGCTAGTAGCCAGTTGAAAACGTGATGTAGCTGAGTAACCGGATTGACACGCATTACAAATGTGTGCCTTCATGTCAAAAGGTTATAATGATGTTTCAACCAACTTGTTAATAAATGACTTAGTCAAGTAACCAGATCGACATTCATCACCAATTTTTTCCTCCGAGTAAAAGACTAAGTCGCTTAAATAATAATAATAAAATAAAATAAAGTGTGTTTTTAATAATAAACCTATCGGACTTTTAATAAGCATGAAATTTCATGAAAATATACTTAGGAACAGTTACATAGTCTAAAAGATCGAAAAATTATTAATACATGTATACAATTGAAAAGGATAAATAAATTAACACTTAGATCTCGATTAATTTGTATATTTAGTTCAAAGCCCTTATACATAGATTTTCCTTATTATTGATTACATATAACTTGTTAGATTGTGTTCAGAATTAATTTTATTTCATGATATTAAAGCCATTGCCTCATTATTGCATTGCATGTTTCGTGTTTGTTGTTTTATTTGTTGTTTTCTTTGCTTCAAGACAAACAAACATTTAACTGTGGGGATGTTGATAGTTGTGATTTACATTGTGTTTTAGGGTTTAATGTGTTAGGTATTTAATGTTAACTAGAGCATTGACTGTGTAATTATGTGTTCATTGGGTCAGTTTAGGTGTTTAAGTTTTTTTATGGGTTAGTTTGGATCTTTGAGCTTAAATGTTATATTTTTGAGGTACCTTGATGTATTTGTTAGTGTTTCAGGGAAAACGAGAAGAACGGAGAAGATTCGAGGAGTTTGGGGCCAAACCATATGTAATATCCCCTTTACCCACGTTTACTCTAGAATAGTATATATATGAGAGATTAGAAAATGCATTTAGTGCTCATGCATTATATGATATGCACATACACGTGAATATTGAATTTTTGCATATGAAAATAATTGTACATGCATTCATTGACATATTCCAAGTATAATTGTTTATAAATGTGATTATATTGAGAATTGTGGTTTTTATATGTTGAAAACTGATTTGGAGAGTGTATTTAGTGATTTAGAACTTTTGGTGAATTTTTGAAAATGTTGGGTATTTTTAGACCAGGAAAAATGCCAAGTGGCAGGACAATTGATAATTAACAGTAGAAATTAATGTCAAATGATAGTGGAAATTTTTATATATGACTTTTGGATTTAATGACTAACGTCATTGAAATTTGGAGACAATTGGAGTAGAAATTGGAATTGATTGGACTAGTTAACATAAGAGTCTATTTCTAACCACTAGAAAGTTGACATGTGGCAAGTGAGTCTTTAAACCCACGACTCCTTGCTTTATTGAAAGATAAATTAATTGTTTTGTCTTTCATTCTTGCCTTTCTTCTTCTTCTCTTCATGACTCTCTTCTCCATCTTTTCTCTTCATTTTTCTTCATCTCCCATGACACATATTCACCACCATCCACGTGAGCCTTACTTTCACCCTTCCTTGCTACTATTATCTTTATCGTCTTCTCAATTCCACAAGCAAACCTAATCCTCCCAACCTCTATGATGATGTATGTGAGTTCTATGGGAAGCTAGGGTTTAGTGTGACTTGAAGAGTTTAAAGATTAATCAAGTAAGTTATGCTTTAAATATTATGGGTGTGGTTAAATGAAGCTAGAATGATGAGTAAATTAAGAGTGATGACTTGATTTTCTTGCAATGTCATGGGTGATGGATAGTTGATGTAAATTTCTTGCTTTTGTATATGTATGATGAGTAATAATTCATAAATTGTTTTAGAGATGTTTTATAGGTAGAATGATCATCATAATTGTGTTAGAATGAGTGCAGAAAGTTGATAATGAATGGTATATGCACATGTTCTGTTTTGGTTAATGATCAAATATAGATCATGAGTTGTTTGTGAATGATATTGATTTGAAATGGAGTTGAGAATTAAGATTAAATGAAGTAGAAAAGGTGATCTTTGTACAAGTGATGTTAGGTGTAAAATCTGGAAAATTGGAAGATGAGTGATGGAAAATGTAGTAGTAACATGTCCACTGATTATGTTTCTATGTTTTAGCTATAACTTGTTACATAGTTATCTAAATGCGATGATTCTTAATTTAGATTAAACTAGAGACATATGTATACATTTTCTATGAAGACATCTAATTCAAATTATGTCTTTAAGGGTTTTAAACTTTTGACTTGAAGTTGAGTATTGGGTGCAGCAGAAAAATGAAATAGTGCAGAAAAAAATTCTGATGAAAGTGTATGAGACTATGTTCTATTTTGAGTGTTTTTAGAGATGTTTAAAAATGAGTTTAGAGATAAAGAATAGGTGTAAGGTGATATCTGGATATGAGAAAGAATGATAAAAATGAAGATAATTCAGACAATGAAAATGCAGAAAATGAAAGAAGAAATGCAGAAAAATGTGAAGGAGACGCGTGAATGATTTTCCTGATTTGATGTTTGTGTTTTAATCTTGGGTTTTGATTTGTTTATGATTATGTTAAGTTTAAATGAAGAGGCAAATGATGGGGTAAGTGGAAGAAAGGAAGAAGAAGGAAGAGAATCTGCAGTTTCTGGAATTGGAGTGCATGGTCGTGCACTATGGTTGCATGGCCGGCCAACAGTTCTTTTCAAACTGCACAGCTTGGATTCGTTTGATTATAACTTTGTCTCCTAACCTCAAAATGACTTGAAAATTGAACCAATACATTCCTAATATATTTGTTTTCCTCTCCATAAACATTTAAAGCCATCTGAATTGTTTTGGAAAAGATTGATTGGATGAAAGTGAGGGAGTCTGCTGGAATATTATGAATTGGAATATTTTCATTGAACATGCTTTGATATTTTGATTATATCTTGATCTGTAGATTTCCAAATAAGTCGATTTTTAATTATAATTAAATTAGAGACTTATGGATACAACTTTCTTGAAGAAGTAGACTTTACATTCTGTCTCTAAGAATTTCAAAATCTGGCATGAAATTGAGTCTTGACTTAGGTTATAGTACTACCTGAGACAGAAATCATGTCTTGTTATTATCGAATAAACTGTATTAATATAGTCCGAATCAAAGAAAGGTGTGTTCACAAAAGTTGTAGCTTATTCTATTATATTTAATTTGGTATAAAGTTTGTAATTTTTGGATATTAGAATAGAGAGATATGAGCTGTAAAACTTGGAAGCATGATCATGCGTTAGCCAAAATTTCAAATGTACTCAGTCTATAGTATTTTAAGCATAACTCATAGAATAATGAACAAAATTGAATGATCTTGGTGTCATTCGAAACTTAAGACAATCTCAAACATTTTTTTAGAAGAAAGTATTGCCAAATTACTTCATTTTCATTATTATATTGATCATGTATAGTAGACCCGAATGTATGTTTCAGGAAAAATCTGAATTGACGAAATGAGTTATGAATTTTGATTTTAATGGTTTTATTGAGGTATAAACTATAAGTATAAATGATACTTATGTGAGTTTGGAAATATGAATGTTTACATGATGAGAATAATAGAGTGATACCTGAGATTGTCATGAATATGCATTGTGCATATTTCATATACATACATGTGCAATAATAAACACTTATAATTATGCAAAAGTGTGATATGTGTATATTGCTTGATACAGAGGAGCAATTGGAACGTCAACATCCAGAAGTTGCTGAAACTTTGAGGCAATAGCTTTGGGAGCAATCGGTGAGTAACCTAGACGGTTTCACGCAATTATTTGTTTGCTTTAGAATATGTTTTGAATGATGATATGAATGTGATTGGATTATATTGATGCTGGACAATGAAGGTCCAAGACTTGATGCATAAATGTGATATTGAAGTGCTACTTGTATGTGAATGTGATGAACTAAATGCTTCTTGACATAATTGATTGACTATGAGAGATGCATTCAATACATGAATGCATAATGAGAGTTGTGACCTGAGTAGCTACCAAAAACGGGCTTAAGGCTCTAAATGTGATTAAGAGCCAAAGGCCCAATATGTAAAATGAGCCCTGTATCCCCAACAAATAAGGGACAATATAAATGAGCCCGGTATCCATAATAGATATGGGAAAGTTTAGGCACTCAGTCACAACAATGTAATAATTGGAAAAGTGTCACATAAGCATTTCATATACATTTTAATAAGTATGTTTGATTATTTGAAGTGCAAAATTATCTTACCCTTAAGCGAGAATGTGATATTTGATAATTTATGCAAAATGCAAAGATGTGAATTATATGTTATATGTGTGATGTGTTACATGAATAGAGTGAACCATCGATGATGGTTACCTCGTTGAGTTCGCAAAACTCACAAAAATTGCAACATTGACTTTTCAGGACTGAGAGACGACTTTAGTTACTGAGAGACACCACAAGAAGTGTAGTTTTGTTCTTTTGGGAAGAAGAAGAAATGGCTCAAAGGTCGGTCAACTGAGATTGGAAGATTAGATAGATCTGTTTGTGTATTTCCTCTTTCATGTAGAGTATTTTGTGTTAAGATATGATGATGTTCATATTTAGACGATATTGAAAACTGTCAATGTAAATATTTGGTTTTATGAAATCAAAGGAGAAATTTGGGTTTTAAAATATGGTGTTTTTAATTATGATGTCTTATAAGAAAATAAAAAATGATGATGCCATGTTAAGTGAATGTTGTGATTAAACGTAGCGCAGCATTATCATAGGTTATGTATTGGAATGTCCTTAGGGAGTTCCAGTATATACCCTATGGTAATGGGGCACTACACCATAGCCCACGATCGTGGCATAACAGGCCATGATAGTGACAGGGAAGGACGAGCTAGCAACAGCCAGGCCACGATCTTGCACTTAAAGCATGATCTAGAGCATGATCGTGACAAAGAGCTTCTATGTTTGGCCACGATCATGCACATTGGGCCACGATCGTGACAAAAAGGTTTAGTCACTGGCCACGATTGTGGTAGGTAGGACCACACAATCGTGGCCTGCATTGGGCTGATATAGAAACTCAAAATTTGAGAGATTTTTTGGATCGTTTTGACCCTGAATTTGACCTAAGCCTCTAAAGTATAAATAGAACATTACAAGTTTGATGCAGCAGACTTGGAGAATCGTGCAAGAGAACATTCACATCAGCCCATTCCGAGAGAAATCTAGAGAGAAATCGGGAGATTGAGGAAGGAGACGAAGGAAGAGAGATACGAAGATGAAGCTTAACGTGACGTACTTCCCGGAGCAGGTGGTTTCCAGCTGTCACTGCCCCCGCGATCCGTTCTGACAGTAGTTTCTTTGTTTTATTTCAATTTTATTTAAATATGAAATTGGGATATTTATTGAAATTGTTGTTGTTGAGTGTTGATTATTGTCTATACTCACCTTCGAGTTTTATTTCTTGGGATTAATAAAATTTAATTGATTGTGTCGTTTGTTGATTTAATTATGATTTAATATCTGTTGTTAATAATTTGGTAATAAACTGAGAGGGTGAGCCGAATGAAAATCATCAATTTGGGCTAACGAGAGTTAGGTGAATTGATAGGTAAAGAATTGGATCAAACCGGTAGAGTCATGTAACGAGACATCGAACATAGATTCTCTGTAGGTTAATAAACAATTTTAGAACTATTTTAGGTTATGGGTAAATTGTAAGTCATGAGATCACAATTCCATAATTTAATTTAGGGATTATCAGTTAGGCTTAAGAATTATAACTCGAGAGAGGATAATTCACCCCAGGACTGTCCAGACCCATTACGTTGAGAATTGCATAATTGGTTTGATTTGCATTAATTTCGAATTAGATCCCCCTTTCTCTCACTCGGTAGTTTCTAGGTTGGTTTTGGATTGGTTTGTGTGATTTGTTAACTTGTTTAGATTTTTTCAAGTCAATTCCTAAATTTAATTATTTGATTGATTTAATTTCTTTATTAGCTATTTTATCTCAAATTATCGTAATTTAGGTACGACCTTAGATTTTAGGACTAGATTAGACTTCATCGTGGGATCGACACCTTAGTTACTATGCCAACAACTCGTGTGCTTGCAGACTTTACCAAGGTTAGTAAATATTGAAACTTAGCATGCATAATCTTGTGAATAGTATTAATGACAGATGAACTAGTACAAAAAATAAGCATATCATCTATATAAAGAGTTGTGATCACACAACCATTGATATCAGATTTCATGTAAAGGCAAGAATCAACATCACAAGTGGTGAAACTATATTTAAAAATCTCACTTTCAAATTTCTCATGCCACTATTTGGGAGCTTATTTAAGTCCATACAAAGACTTGACTAACTTACACACCTTTTGTTCTTGACCAGGCACTCTAAACCCCTCGGATTGGGCCATATAAATTTCCTCATCTAGATTAACATTCAAGAAAGTGATTTTAACATCCATTTAGTGCACATAAAGTTTAAACACTAAAGCAATAGTAAACAACATCCTTATAGATGCAATTTTAGTAACAGGAGAGTAAGTATAAAAAAAAAATCCAATCCTTCTTTTTTATTTAAATCCTTTAATGACAAGTCTTGCTTTGGACCTCTTAATGGTTCCGTCAGGTCTTATTTTTGTTTGAAAAATCCACGTACACTCTAAAGGCTTACATCCTCAAGGTAGATCAACTAAAACCTAAATTTTATTACACATGATTGACTCTAACTCACTATCTATGGCTTCCTTCCAAAAGGTAACATCTATGGATCTTGTTGCTTACTCATAAGTTTTAGGATCTTCTTCAATAATACAATTCACCGCAAAACTTTCATCTATCTCCTCAAGTTTTTCGACCAAAAAGGACGTAATAAAGTCATAACCAAAATTAGTGAGTACTCTAACTCTTTTATTTCACCTTAGTGTAACAATTTTCTCTTCCTCTATGTAGTTATTGGTCGAAGAACTAGGGAAAAATTCTTTAGGAGCTAGCACACTCACCTTTTTAGGAAATATATCCTTAAAGAACATCGCTTCTCCTAACTCTATAATTGGTCCATAAGTATTCGATACCTCTTCCTTAACTATAAATCTATTGGCAGCACTATTCGAGGCATATCTCATAAAAATTGAATCAATGGTCTTAGGACCAATTTTCTTCCTCTTATGTTCGGGTAGAGCAATATTAGTAAGACCCCCCCGCACTTTCAAAAAATGCAAGGTAGATGGATGACCTTTTCAAATTTGATAAGGGGTTTGATCTAGTTTCTTATAAAGGACTTTATTTAGAACATAACAAGTTGAAAGAATAATTTCCCCCACAGAAAATCAGGTAATCCTAAGGAAATCAACATTGCAATCATCATGCCCTTAAAGTGTTGGGCCCCAAAATTTTTTTTGTTAAAGTAAGCATAATAGTTTATGGAATAAGCATGAGATTTGAATTTTTGCCTTAGAATAATTTTTGGGATCATGATAGAATCATTTTTGGAGATTTATTATTTATTACAATGTGAGTAAAATTTTATTTCATTGGTTAGTGAAATAAAATGCATAAGAATGAATTGAGGGAATTTTTGGCATGTAACTTAAGTATCAAAAGAGCCTAAGTTTATAAGGAAGGGTAAAATGGACTTTTGGGACTCATTAAGGGTACATTGGGAAAAGGAATTGCTATCTTGTCATCTTAGAAGAGTGAAAAACGAGAATGGGAGAGAAAAGAAGAGAAAGAAAAGAAGAAGAGAGGTTTCGAA